>JARHVA010000050.1:2815000-3002500 GCA_037957365.1 Torreya grandis | reverse complement strand
TAACTTGTATTGATTTGTATTGAATGATTAAAATAATTAAAAACCATGCATAAATAAGCCTTAACTTATAATTGGATTTGACATGCAAAAATTTAGAACTCTAAAAATACTAAAACTCAACCTGTTATTTTTAGCAGCTATTGTTTTTAGTAAGTCTTACATACAAGTGCATATAGCTTTAAAAATCTCCAAAAATAAATTAAATATTAAAATTAACCTATCAGATGAAATATCAACTAAAGTTTAATTTTGGTTACAAAAATAAACAATTTATAAAATTATAAAAATCCAAAAATAATATTAAACTATAATTTTTTACCCTTAGATGGTAATGTATGGCCTCCAAAAAATATCAAAAATGTCCATAATCGGATAGACCTAGTTATGGTTGCATTGAAATTTTTGATATGATCATTTTGGCATGAATGTGGGCTCAAACTGAGATACATATCAAAATTTATGGCCTCCATAAGTTTGGTCTCTTTTTCTACATCATGCATCAATGGTTAAGACCTATACTATTGGTTTTATGCCTACATCTACACCTCTAGTGACATAGTGAAATCCACCCAAGGTGTGGGGGTAACATAAGACTTCCAACATATTTCCAAGCCTATTCCTAGATAGGTAAGCTTCACCCCTCCTATAATGACTATGTAGTTACATCACTGACCTTATTTATTACAGATTCCCCTGAGTAGATTTTTACAACTCTACATGCTAATGTGTTACAATTAGAGAAGAAAATAAAATAATAAGGAAATAATAAACATGGTGAAAAAATATATATGTAAATAAGGACCAAATCACCTTGGGAAAAAGTATATATAAAGGATTAGAAAAAAATAATAAATGAATATCATATCATGGAATATAAGAGGGTTATATAGCTCAAATAAATAGAGGATAGTAAGAAGTCTTAGAAAATATCATCGACCTAGATTTATTTCCCTCCAAAAAATTAAATTTTATGAAAATAAATTATTTAAAATCAAAAATAAAAAATATAATAAAGAGTATTTTATTAGTGTAAGCTCAATAGGTTCCTCAGGAAGGTTAGAAACTCTTTGGGATACTCAGGTTGTAGAAGGAGAAGCCCTAATTAAAAATTGCCATCATTTGGTAATAATGTTTGTAAACAAACATGATAACTCTATATGAATTATGTCTATATTTTGTGCTCTTAATTATTGTACATGATTAAGAAATCTATGGAAGGAACTGAATGATTTTGTAAGATATTGAAAATATTTCAGATGGATGTTGGTGGGTGATTTTAACACTCCTCTATCTCCTTTGGAAAATAAGGTGGGTAATCAAGACTTCATCATCAGTATGAAATACTTGGCAAGATTTATTTCAAATTATGGCTTATTGGATTTAGAGTTAAGGGGATTAGGCTTTACATGGATGAATATAATATTGGGTGATAATATTATTTAAGTTAGATTGGATATATTTCTTATCTTGGTTGATTGAATTATCTCTCAAAATTATAATATTTCTTCATTACCCAAAAAAGGATCATTTCAAAACCCACTTTTTCTTAATTTGGAAGTAGATTCTAAGAGAAAAAATACCCCGTTTATATTTGAAAATGTGTGGCTTCTTCATTGGGAGTTGGAAGAAAGAATAAAGGAATGGTGGAAACTAAAAGTTAAGGTTCAATTATGTTCAAGTTCTCTAGAAAGTTAAAAAAAAGTCAAAGTCAATCCTAAAAAATAGAATAGGGAGACCTTCATAAAAAATTTGAACAAAAGAAGAGAATCATGGAGGATTTATAAAAATTATAAAAATAGGTTCAAACTAATGGATGGATTATGATTTATTTAAAAAATAAGAAATATTTCCTAGTGAGTTCCACTACCTTGTAGCAAATAAAGAAACCTTATAGAAACTAAAGTCAAGAGCCTTATTTTTGTCGATATGTGATTAAAAAAAAGTTATTTAATATTTCAATGATGAGACATAGGCTATATAAAAAAATCAAGGAGATCTATAAATCATATATAAGTTGTATATTAAGGTGACAAGAGAAGAAGCCATTTTTTTTCAAAAATATTATAGCTAGTAACATGGATAGTAACCCAAAAGTAGGGAAGGATATTTTGGATACAGTCCCTCCTATTCTATCAAAAATGAATAATAATTATATTATATGCCTTATTATAATGAATACTTTAGTGATATGTTGTTCTCAATGAGGGGGATGAATCCCTAGGTCTGAATGGCTTTCTACCTACTTTTTCAGCATTTTTTGTAGATTTTCTAGTCAAATGTTATTATAGTTAAGAAATAATTTTTGGTGTCTAGTAAAATTATAAGATAAATAAACAATATGTTTTTATATATGATGCCTAAAAAAGGGGAGAAACATAGCTCAAATACTTTAGATTGATAAGCTTATGAAATCATGATTTAATTTTTTTAATAAGACATTAGCCTTGAGGATGCAACCAATTCTTCCTTTTGTGATCTCGCAATAACAAAGAAAATTTTTTCATGGAAATAAGATCATTGAGAACATAATAAAAGTACATGAATTAATACAGTCAATGGATAAGAGTAAAAGGATGGGTATGATTCTTAAATTGGACATGATCAAAGCTTATGATAGGACATCATGGAGTTTTCTCAACAAGGTCTTAGAAAGATTTAGCTTCTATAAAAAATTTATAAATCTGATTTTTACTTACATCTCTTCTTCTATGTTCTTTGTGATGATTAATGGGAATCTAACATGTTTTTTTCCATCTAAATAGGTTTAATATAATGAGAACCCATTTCCCCATATATTTTTATAATCATGGCTACAGTGTTAGCAAGAAGTTTTTCTTTAGCTCTCAGTATCAACAAATTAAATGGATTTAAAAGAGATTCCTCTATTTACCTAGTTTATCATTAAAAAAAATTATTTATTACACATTAATATTATGAGAATCTTCTATGAAGGAAGTAAGGAAAATTTTGGAGTGTTAAGCTAAAGTTTCAAGGTGGAAAATCAACTTGAATAAAACTAGAATTTTCATCCTTAACACTCCATTAGAGTGTCAAAACAAAAATTCAAGCATTCTAGGTTGTGTGACCAAATAACTTCCATCCTCTTATTTAGGCATGCCTCTATTTAAGGGCAAAATGTTTACTAACATCTGGAATCCTCTATTTGATTGATTTCAGTGAAAACTCATTGGTTTGAAAGGATGACTTCTCAATCAAGTGAGTAAATATGAAATCCTCAAAAGTACTCTTAAAAGTCTCCCTATTATCTCATGTATATTTTATGAATACCAAGGAAGGTTACATTTAAGATCAAACAAATTAAAATAATATTATTATGGGTAGGTGTTAAATAGATTCATATAATTACCTTGGTTTTCATGAAATAGTTTATCTCCATAAAGAGCATGGAAGTTTGACGATTTGAAGAATGAGACATATAAACAAAGTTGTCCTAGATAAAATTGGTTGGATATTTATAACTAGGTTCATGTTTTTGGAAAAATATAGTTGAAAATAGGAAAATAGGGAAGGTTACAGATGGAACATGGGGTCAAGAAGTTGTGAATTTTTTTGGGAAGATCTCTAGCTAATCAACTCTTCTCTAAGTTCAACTAGGGCTTGGGACAATCTAAGTATCCCTATAAAGAGAGAAATGGGAGAAAAGGTGATGAACTACATCAAAGAGAGGAGTTTAGGTAAAACTTAGAAAATTATTAATTTAAATTTAAAAAATCTTAAATATCTCTCTACTTAACTTCCTTGAATTAACTCTTAAAATGTTTCCAAATTTTCCAAGTTGATAGAGAAGATGAGCCAGTGTGTGCAACAAGAACAAATGGGATTTACAGTGTTAGATCAGGATATTTGGTGGCTCTAAACTTAATTCTAGATGGATTTTATTAGAATCAAGTTTGGGATAAAGACCTTATCTTGAAATTCAATATTTTCTTCTAGGTAGTAATCTAAAACAAAATTATAACCTAGGATAACTTGGTGGAAATATGTTTTATGATTCCTAACAGACTTGTCATATTTGAAAAGGAGGGTGAATATGTATATCATATTGTATTGGAATGCCTCTTTACTTATAAAACATTGAGGATTACTATCTCTAAATTTTAGGTTTGTTGTGTAAAAATTGATCCATATTGGAATTTACTTTTTAGTGATCACCTCCATTTTTTAGCTTTTAGTTATTGAAACTTTTGAATTCGGTACTCCCACAAGTTTTTTGGGGCTTGTGGCTAGAAATAAATTTAAGAATATTTCAAGATAATAAGCAAAGTGATACTAGAGTGGGATCAAGGATCATTGATGTATTTATAGATAATTTATTTATGAAAAAAAATAAAATAAAAGGGAAAAGTTAAATTAATGCAAAGCTGGGATAAATTCAAATTGGAATCTTGTAGAAATAGATGGTAGAGTGGACATATAAAACAAGGCTGAAAGAAAATTAGTTAAATGGATATGTACTTATCCATGTTGGGACAAATTAAACTTTGAATTTGGGTGGTGTAATTATTAATGATAATAAATGTAATTCGATAGAAACCTACATAAGGAACCTTAAAGTTCAATTTAATCATTTTACAGAAGCTAAAGTAACTTTATGGGGATAAAAAATAGCGAGATAAATGAATATCACTTACCTATATATTAAATTGGGATCTTTTAATATTATCAAATGGATTAAAAATAAAATCCTCCAAGTTGGACCATTAAGAACATTTTTTTAGATGCATTACAGATCTTACAGATCTTGCAATCCTTTGAGAAAGTCACAATATATCACTTTTATGGGGAGGGTAACAAGTTGCCTAACTAGTTTGCCAATAAAGAGGTTTCAAAATTAGGATATAAAAATGGTTAGAAATTTAAGCCTTTACCAATTCCATTTTCCTTTTGTTATGTGGTGAAGCAAAAAGGTAATCAAATGTTGGTCCCTTATTACTTTGTCTATGTGATGATGGCTTATGACCTAGTTCTCATGTGTTGGGACATGACTTGGAAAAACTCCTCATGTATTTTTCCCTATAAATAATTATATTTTTAGGAGTCATGAGTGTTGTATTACCCTATTTATCAAACACCCATTTTATTTCCATGTCACTATGTGTAATACATCAATAGAATGGGTTAAGAATAGTAATACATATTTGAGGCCTGATATTAAGTCATATAAGATATGAGAGGAGATAGATTGCTACAATAACACATTAATTATTTATACTCAAAGTGTGTCACACTTAGCTCATCACTTTTAAAACTTAAATAAAGGTCATGTCAATCTTGTAGATTGTCATTTCAATCTTAAGGGGGAGATTAACTTCATACATAATGTTAACATTATTGGCTAATTAGGTAATGACAATTATGATGATAGGAGGAAAGTAGGAATTAAGAGGGCTAAGTATTACTGTAGACACTTCATTTTCATCACTTTCATGTCAAAATTACACATGAAAATGAATTTTCATGATAGTGCACAAAAAACATCATTTTAATCCTTGGAAACCAGTTGTATAATTTATCATGCACATTCTAAATCAATTTGGTACATCCCTGATTGGGGCAATACACCATTTTGTATGATTTATTTCTTATAAAATGTATCACATCATTTTCATGACTTATAAATGTTATTCCAAGGTCATTTAAATTAAATATTAATATGATAAATAACATTAGAAATTCCACCTTTCTTCTAGTTATTGATTAATTTCTAATTAATTAATCTATTTATTTTATTTTAATTATTAATTAATTAATCTAATTATTTTCCTCTAATTATTAGCTAATTTATAATTTATTAATCTATTTCTTCTTATAATAAAATAATTTTAGATATTTTGTAATTATCTTTATTATTAAATCAAATGAAATATTACCTCATATTGATATTACCACCAGGTAAAGTGTGCAAGTTACAAAATTTTTAAATCTCACTTACACACTCAGTTGCATAACATGAAAAATTCATTTACACATTCTAATCTATAATCAATACAAACTATTGCATTCTCAATCAAGGATATGTGAGGACTCATTCTTAACCCTCCATCTTAATAAAGATGAATGGTCCTCATTATTTTGATCAATTTATAAATACAAGCTTCATCTTCCATTCCAAAGGATCATGAATCTTGACTGATTGATTATCTTGAGCTTATTATTCTTTCAATTTCTAATTTCTTAATTAATTCATTCATAGAACAAGGATAAGCGCTACCAATTTTAGATATAAATACATTGTTAAAGACTCCTTAGTTCTATAATCCAAGATATTCCATTTACAATTTGACTTGGAAGGTAAATCCATTGGAAAGGTAAAACTAGTGTATCATGATTTTATATTTGTTTATGTTTTATTAGACCTTTCCCAATCACAAGGATTGAGCTTGAGATGCATTCTTGGTAATTTGTTTTCATTGTATATCTCTAACAATGAGAAAACTTCTATTGGATTCTTAATATACATAACAACATGCCTAGTGGGACTCACACCTCACTTTATTATTTCAAGCATCCTATTGTTCTCATTATTACTATAATTGAGGGTTTAAACCTAATTTCACCTCCTTTTCTTCTATTTTTTTCCATTCTATTTCACTTCAGGTTTAAAATCAAATTAGTTAGAATTCTATTTTAGTAACTTCATCATAAAAGATTTATTTGGTTATTTCAATTAAATTAACTTTTGGGTTCTTTGTATTTTCTATTTTTATATAGAAACCTATTTTTTATTCAAATATGTTTTTGGTTTTCTTGTAATTAACATATTAAATATTTTAGTAATTTTAGTATAGAAGGCTATTATTGTATTTTATATTAAATTAATTTGTGGGTTCTCTTTATTTTCTATTTTTATATAGAAACCTATTTTTTTAAAATTAGTATACAAACTTATCACAATTTGTGTTTTAAGTTTTACAGGTTTCTATTTTTTAACACTTCTTACAAGTTTTTTTGGTTTAGCTTCTAGGTATTTTTGTTGTAGGTTTCACTTTACGAATAAATTCCAAACCACACTACTAATCCATTTTTTGCAGATTTAATCATGTCAAATACCACTAATAAACTACTTAATATTTTTATACAAGTTCTGCTATCAAAGAATGTGGTGATCAATTGAAAACAAACATTATTTTCTCACTTTTGATTTTGTGTTTTAAAATGAATTCATGTTTTGATTTGGTGCATTAAAACATTCGTTAATTTCTATTCCTTTACTTGTTACTTGTGTAGTTTCCAACATGTGTATGCTCTCCCCTTGTTTGGGTGACTCATAAATGTGAAGGTAACCTCCTTTTTTCATCTCAAAAGATTTACCAAAGTATGCTTTTTGCTTTCCCCTAATGAGATTCCTATGAATGAAAAATTGTGATACCTTTCCATTTTTATTTTGGGCTACATGATTAGGATTTCATCACCTTATCATGGGTCTTTAGGGTGTGGTGATTAGGACTTCATTACCCATCATTCATACCAAACCTCATTTATCTAGTGGGGTATACAAATTGAGGAACATATCGTATTAAATGCCTACGCAGATATATTTTAGAAACAATGTGATTTGAGGAGCTTAATCTACTCCAATACCCATATTTATTTATGTTCCCTTGAATAATTAAAGAATCTATTAGATGATCAATGAGAAGTTATGGCTAGCACATTCATGAAGGGAATAGATCTTCTCATAAATATCTTGATTTTGGATTTCTTTATTTACTTACTTTGAGCCCACATACTGAAAGGTATGTCGAGACCACTAGATAAACCATTATAAAATTTTAGCATAGGACCTATTGGTTTAAAAACCTTTACTAATGAAGGGATGCAAAGGTAAAAACTCCCCAAGATTACCTATCATATACAAACCATGAGAGAGGGTGGATATTTTACCTACATTAAATTTATTTAATTAATCATTAAAATTTTCCTTACCTGGCAAGTCGATCAATAAGTCAATGATTGTAATGCAAACCCATTATATCACTAATATATGTATATTATATGTGATTATTACCTGTATTTTATGTTATACCTATCTTTTTTTAAACCTTACATATGAACCAAAGTCTACAAAGTCATACCAAGTCTAAACTATATCCATATTTACTTACACAAAGAGGCATTACACTACCCAATTTTTAGGTTAAAAAAATCCATTTATAAGTGTTATACTATTCAATTGAAATGATATTTCATCTAATTTATACCATTATGCTGCCCATTTTTAATCAAACCAAATCTAATTCCAAAACAATTTCAAAAAAATATCAATTTTAGATCCCAATTTGTAAATTCCAAACTAAATTTTAGAATTTTTTAAAAAAATCCTAATTAAAATTGAAACCTAATTGAAATTCAAATTAAGAATCAAATTGAAATAAAATCCTAATATAAATTAATCTAATTTTAAATCAAAGCGTAATCCAAATTCTTAACTTAAAACATCCAAATTAGGTTTAATTGAAAACTAAGCATTCAAGAAAGGTAATTCCAAGATAAATTCAAGTCAAACAATGCAAACATTATAAAATAAAAAATTTAAGATTAAAATACATGTTCTAAATACCTTTTAAGATTAAAACATTGAATACTTGCATTCTTTTTGTAAGAAAACACTTAAAAGTGATTGACATCTTAAGACTTGAAAAAAAATTATTTGTAAACATTGGACACTTTACACCAGCAAACTTAATTGACATTATTTTAATTTGACATTATCATGTTTCAAAAATTAAAACAAACAATTCTATTTTGAAACCAAACCTATTACAAATAATCAATTTTTCATTCAAACACATTCAAAATCAAGACCAATTCTCAAAACATTCAATCTTGTACCAAGGAAAAAACCATTGATTTAAACATGTCAAGATTCACATGTAGTGGGGCTTATTATAACCCCATGTATGATGATGATGATGATGAATGGAATTATAATCCAACTTATGACAATAATGAATGGGAGTTACATCAAATTATGTATACAAATATGCCATTTGGAATAATTGATATAAGGATCCCATTTGAAGCTAATATGTTTGAAAATAAAGATGAAGCCCTTGCTAAATTATTGGAGTGTGGAGCTATATTCCCACCCAATTATCCCATTGATAAATTGTATAACTTTGTGCATATTGAAGATATGCCTCCTGAGTCATTTTATACTCAAATCCAAATTATTGGACAAGGTGGTCCGAATCATGTTCTTCCTTCATCTAACAAAAGGAAAGGTCAACTTGTTGACCCATACTTACCAAACCAAGCCATTTTTTTCTAAGTTAAACAAGTTATTCAAGTCTTGGCTGCCTTAGCCAGCTTTTTAGATGCCATATATTTTCCAAATACCATGTTTGTGGAGCAAAAAATATCACAAGTTAAATAACCATAATAGGAAACACTAAATAATCCTATGTCAGGGGTGGATCTTTTGATCAATACCATATCCAACCTTGATCTGTTGGCTAATCATGATTAAACTCTCTAGTGAATTCATCTCAATAGGTTATTGATAATAGGCAATAGGTTTTTACTAGTCCACACTAGGTTCCTCCATTAAATTCCTAATCAAATCCTCCAAATACCCAATAAGTACATATTAATCTATAATAACAAGTTGAAAATACACCACTCCAACAAGTGGTGAACAATCTTTCACAATAGGATTCTTCCAACCAGTAGTAGGTTACGAATACCCCTCCTATTATTCATACTATGATAGTTAATCTAGATTTAAATATTCCCCTTCAATAAGTTGTGATTCATTCTTACCAATTTCTAGTTCACACACAACAAATCCTTACTCATTCATAGTAGGTCCTTGTTCATTCTCAGCAGGTTCTATTCCATTCCCAATAAATCATTCCAACTCAAAGAAAAAAATTTATTACAAATATAACCCACATTCCTAATCAGTCTGTTAATTCCTATAAAAACATATTAAAATAAAAATAAAACCTAAATCAAATGGCATACATTCTTGGCGACACCATGAATAGGATGCCTAATCCTTCATATCCCATGCTAAATCAGGCACTGTATTCTCATCAATCAATTCCATCTTTTAATACCCAATAAAAAATGCCTACCACATCCCTAAATTCTCCCACTCTCTAAGAGTGTCAAGTGATAAAGGAGGCTATTCAAGGGTAATAAATAGGTAAACCAACCAATAATTTCAAATTATATGAAGTATGTTCATATCCCTTTAATATGAGTTACCTGCTGATACCTTCCTAGCATCTTTTTGAGATGCCTAAATTTGAAAAATAAAAATGAAAATGTGATCCAAGAGAGTACCTAAAATATTTATTCATTGTTTTCCAAGAGGTAGAATATAAAAGTGTGTACTTCAATTTTTTCTCTATAGTTAAGGTAGACAATCTTTAGAGTGGTTCATGCACCTTTCAAAGGGATCAATAAGCAATTTTGATGAGATATCAAAAAAAAATTGTGAGACATTTATTTTATAATGTGTAACATGAGTTGATTGTGGTTGACTTGTATAATGCCAAATAATGAGGTGGTGAAGGTTTATCTACCTATTTACAATGTTGATGTGTGTTAGCCAACTTATTTTCACACAATCTTCTTGATGAATAGTTGGAAAGTATTTTCACTTTTAAAGAAATCATTGATAAAGGAGTATAAATTTAAAAATACCTCATCAAATAGGGCATAATAAAACTTTATTCTTAGAACTAGGTATAAACACAAGCTCCAACACAAGCTAAATCTAACACCTCTAAAACACTAAATAAATTCAATCAAAATAAAAATGTTGTAGGAAATGAAGTAAAAAAATGTATACATGTAGAAATAATGCAAACACCACCTATCCAAGTTACTCCTACATAAATGATCACATTACAAAGGCCACCTCCTTAAAGGAATTAGTATGGACAAATACATTTCACTAACTTTTGGGATCCTATTAATGTGGTGTTTCATAAATTAGTGGAAACCAACATGATTATAAATGGCCAATTTTAAAACCATTTCAAGATGTTCAACCCAAATCCACATGGTATAGGGACAATGAGTATTATGATTACCATTAGGTCAAAGGCTATTCATTTAATTATTATGTACAATTGAGACATTTCGTATATGACCTATTAGATAATGGTGAGATTGCACTTGATAATGGTGTGCCAACATCCAATCCAAATTTAGGCATTTATCATAACCCATTTCCATAACATACCAGTCTAAATCAATGTTAACCACAACATAATCAAAATCAAAATCAGAATTAGAACCAAAAATAGCCACAAAATCTAAATCAAGGTCAAGATATCCATTCCAATCAAATTGGCTATAATAATGTACCTTATGATTATAACAATGTTGTAGATTATATTATAGGTAATTATGTAGCCACCATCAAATTCAATCTTGTCCTTATTTAAAAAATATGAAACATGCCACACCATCTATTCTAGGATCTCCCTACTCTTCTAGTAACCCTTCTCGAACTCAAAGTAGCTTTGATGCTCATCGACATCCTAGGGAAATTATTTTAGGTCCTAATTCTCATTATTCTAATTTTAGTAATCCTCCTTAAATCAATATTTTACAATCATAACTCGATGTTCTAAGGTTACTATATAAGTTCCTCTACCTTATTCTATAAATAATACCATCCTAAGACCTTTGCCTTAAAAAACCAAGCCAATTGATTCTAATGTTGAGAAATTTTATGATCTTGTTGAATAGTTAACAAAAATACCTGCATAAATTTCTATCTTAGAACTCTTGCATATGCTAGACATTCACAAGAACATATTAAATGATATTTTGAGCCAATCTAAGGTTTCAAATGACATATCTCATGATAAATTTAAAGCACTTGTGGGTCATTTATCCTAGGTTAAAAATTAACCTTTGACCAAATTGATGTGTCATGCCTTGGTCCTAATCATAACAATCCTTTATACATTGAAAAAATCATTTCCTACCATAAGATTAACATAGTCCTCATGGAAAATGGTTTGGGTTTGAACTTCATGTCTCTAAAGTTAGTTAAGCACTTAGAATACATTACAAAAAATCTCCATCTAGACATAATCACTATCAGGTCATATGATAATGAAAGAGTGAGTCCACAAGAACCATTTTTTTATCAATTATTATTGGGTCTATCATTCATGATAGATTTTTCCATGTCATTGACTTAGAGTTGTATAATTTTTTCCTTGGGTGACCTTGGATCCAAGAATTCAATGTAGTCCCATCTACCTTACATCAATGCCTAAAATTCCCTCATTCTAGAATGGAGGTCACTATTATTGGTGATTTATAGCCATGCCAATATTGTAAATACCTTGAGACTAAATATGAGAGTTATAATTATTGTCTTGATATTTTACATACCATAAAAATGAGTAAAGATATAGCTCATGAATCCCCTAATTATAGTTATGTTGACCCAAGCACTATTGCATCAACTTCTTCTGATCCACCTCCCCAAATTTCTTCTCATTTTACCATTTATGGTAAGGGTCATGGAGAATACTAGGTTGATAATGATTTTCATGTAGCCAAGTTACCCCAATCTCCCAAATTCTATGGTAAGCTAAATATTTAATGGTGCAAATAGGTTACCCCACCCCTAAGTACATTCTCTCTTTGTCAAAGGAAATTCAACAAGTTTAAAATAGAAGTTGATTATTACTGGTTATACAATGATGACTTAGCTTCATGTTATCAAAAAGTTAAGTATCCTATTCTAAACTGAATCATGGATAATCAAAATTATAAAGGAAAAGGCTTGGGGGTAAATAACAAGGAGTTATTGATCTCGTATCATCTAATAAACATAAATACAGTTGAAGTATTAAATATAAACCATATGGGGTGACCCTTATGATCTCAAAAGTGACATGAATTTGACACCTAACAATGATGAGGCTGACAATGATGCATATTCCTAGTATAGCATATATAATGAGTTAGCTAATACCAATCTATTTAATCCCAATAATTTTTTTACCATTTCCTCATACACCTATAATTCCCCTCTTTTCCTCCATCATCTTCAGTTGTTTGATTGGGACCAAGAAGATTCTAATATATCATTAGACGACTTTAAAAATAAAGAGGCACTTTTAGAGTTATTGGGCCTCATATATGGACTTATAATTGGAGATAACAAGAAATGTTTGTACATATCATTAGACCCTACCTCCTATTTTGGGGATAAACTAAAATTCCTTGGTCACAATAAAAATAAACATGAAACATTGAGGTTCTTAAGTGAAAACCTCTCTGAGGCACTTTCAGACCAGGGAAATAGAAAAGAAAAAGATAATTCCATTGGTAAAAACATATTTTAAGTGGCCTTGGATGGGGAAGTTCACTCTCCTTCATAATAATCACAAGGTTCTACAAGTCCATACTTGTCACTTGGAGTAGAAATCAATCCTAACAATCACAAAAAATTTGAGAAAATGGTCCAGCAAATCCATAGATAGTTGATAAATGGCCATTAACAGACATGAATGATTATAATTATTATTTCATGGGTGATTTTTATGGTTCAAAATTTGATAGAGAGGATAATTTCACCTCACTTATAGCTATTATATACAATGGATCCACATTTCTTGTGCAGGACACAATAAAAGACAACATTGGCACAATAAATGATCAAAAATGGATTAAGGTGGGTGTTTCCCTTACTTTAGAATAACATGAGCTCCTTATTTATATTATTTAATAATTCACTAATATATTCACATGATCTTATTCAGATATTCCAAGTCTATATCCCTTTTTGGTTTTACACTAACTTGTACATCTGGATGCTAAACCAATCAAATAGAAATTGTAGAAAATGCATCCATGAATTACTATACTTGTCAAAAGGAGTTATAAAAATTACTATAATTAGGTTTTATCATGCCAATGACTATTTATAATGTATATCTAACATAGTCCCAATCATAAAAAAGATGGTTAGAATCTGAGTGTGTACTTATTTTAGAGATATCAATAAAGAATGCCCAAAGTATGATTTTCTTTTGTCAAACATTGATATGATTGTAGATTAGACAACATGATATGAGATGTTGTCCCTTATGAATGGATTCTTAGGTTATAATCAGATCAATATAACACCCAAAGACCAACATAAAGTAATGTTCACCACTTCATGGAGGACATTTTTTTATCAAATGATGCCATTTGGTCTAAAAAATTCTAGTGCTACATATCAACATGCCATGAATGTAATTTTCCATGGCATGATTCATGAAATCATCAAAGATTATTTGGATGACATTATAGGAAAATATAAGACCATCTCAGACCATCCAATAGTTCTAAGGAGGATATTTGAAATGATTTGTGAATACAAAGTCTGCCTTAACCCCAAGAAATGTGTCTTTGGAATCACATCAAGAAAATTGTTATGATTCATTATTTCCATAGAGGAATTGAAGTTTATCCAAATAAGGTTAAGGATATTATGTAAATGCCTCCTCCTTCTAATATAAATCAGATCTATTGTTTGTAGGGAAAAATCTAGTATATTTAGTCTTTCATTTCTCAACTTTCTAATAGATGCCATCCTTTTACCCACTTCTTAAATAAGGGCACCACTTTATCATGGAATGTTGACTAAAAAAAATCATTCATAAAATTAAATGAGTATTTGGCTAATCCCCTAATAATATCTCCTCCTACATATATAAAACCCTTATTGCTCTATCTTTTAGTGATAGAACATGCACGAGGGGCACTTATTTCCCAACATGATGATCATGAAAATGAATGATTAATCTACTATTTGAGTTTAACATTGGTTTCTTATGAATTAATTTATATTCCAATCAAAAAATCCTACTTAGAAATGCTATTCACACCTCAAAAGTTGTGACACTACATGTTTAAAAACAATACCATTTTTATAGCCAATATTGATCCACTTAGATACCTCATCTCCAAAGCCACATTGACTAGACACATGGACAAGTGAGTAATGTTTTTAAGTGAGTTTAACATTGAATATTCACATTAGAAATTAATAAAAATCCAAGTTATAGAGATCAAATTTCAAAATCACCAATAGCATATACCAAATTACTTACTTTTGGTTTCCCATATGAGTCAATATTTACCCTAGATGAATCCTCTAGTGAGTCATAATGGTGGAAATTATTATTTGATGGTTCTTTAACCTCTCACAGATGTAGAGTTGGTATTATTTTCATTATACTACTGGGTGGTCTCATTCCCAAAGCTTTTCATATTGGTTTCATTTATACCAACAACATGGCCAAATATGAGGCACTTATTTATGGATTATATCTCACCATTTAGTGGAATATTAAGCAATTGGATATTTATTAGGATTCCTAATTAATTATTAATAAAAAATATACCAATATTAGACTAAATATGAAAATTTTGGGCCCTAAAAAGGTATGGTAGTCAATCTTAAGCAACACTTTGAATACATATAATTTAAGCAAATACCAAGAACTAATAACAAGTCAACATATGTAATAATGATGATTAGTTCTATGATAGACATGGCAAATCATGCCCAAGAATACCAGTTTATCATTGAATATATTCTTAGGTTGGTGTATTTTTATCCAAAATCAGAAATGGTATGTGATATTATTGCTCCCAATCCCTCTTGGTACCAAGACCTTTTCACCTACCTCCAAGACCATATTCTTCCACTAGACCATTCTAGAAACCAACATAAATCATTTATTCACAATGCCTCCTATTATACCTTAATTATGGTGCTATTTATTATAAAGGTTATGGTGGAACTCTACTTTTTTATTTAATTTTTTTTAGAATCTAAATTAGCACTTAAAGACGTGCACAAATGGATTTGTAGATCTCACATTAGCAGGATGGTCCTTGATTAGAAGATTCTTTGTATTGGTTATTATTGGGCTACCATGGAATTATATGCATGTGAGTATGAAAAAAAAATGCATAGCATTTCAACAACATGGAAATATAATTCATTCTCCTTCTCAAACACTTCAACCAATAACTACTCCTTGGTCATTCTCAATGTGGGGACTCAATCTCTTAGGGAAGATTAATCCTACCTCTTCTAATGGCCACAAACATATTCTTACTACTGCTAAGTATTTCACTAAGTGGGTTGAGGCCATTCCACTCACTTATGTGAGCTGAAAACAAATTTATAAATTCATTTTGAACCACCTAGTCTATTTTTATGGCATTCCCTCCAAAATTATTTTTAACAATGGCAAACTATTTAAGAACAAGGATGTAAAAGACCTCTATGCCTAATTCCATATCAAACACATATTTTCCACTCCTTATTAGCCACAAGTTAATGACCAAGTTGAATTCTCCAACATGACCATTATCAAAATTCTTATAAATATTGTTATTTCTATTGGCCATGATTGACACTTGTAATTATTTCCTACCCTCTGGGCCTATCGTACCAATATTTGTACTCTAACAAAATTCACCCTATATTCCATAGTATTTGGATCTAAATCTATTTTACCTATTGATATTGAGTTATGTTCCCCATGTATTTCATTTTTAGACATCATTGACAATGAGTAATATAGAGTATGGGCTGACCTATACCCTAAATGAGTTTTATCAATTAGAGTATAGGGTCAATGGGGCCGACAGTGTAATGTAAACTATCAAAAAGGGTTTTAGGCTTAGGCAGGGGTAAATGAAGGAAAAAAATGTTTGAAGGCATGTGAAAGAGAGGAGATAAGGCTTAGGTAAGTGTATAAGATAAGGTTATATTGATATCAAGTGATGGTATAGGGGATAATAATCTTACGAAGCACCAATGGTCTACCCACCCCTTTCCTAGTGCACCCTTTGAGGTGTGCACTCAAAGAGATCAAGACTCAACAAGTTATTGGAAGAGAGAAAACATCAATAATTAATAAATTTTGAAAATATTATGTGTATACATATGACCCACTCAAATCTAATCACGTGTTACTCATGTGCAATAGGGGATGGTGATTTGAGAAAATAACATAACATATCACAATGTTGAAGCTAAAAAATTTAGTATCTTAAAACATAAATAATTGAAATTAAATGATTGAAAGGGAAATAACTAAAAATAAAATTAATCTATGTGTACTTTGACTTACCTTTATCACTAGATAGTTGTCTGTTATGTTTGTATTTTTGATCATGGAGGGCATAGAGATTGCTTTCAACAAACCCAAGGATATAAAACTATAGAGAAAAAACAAACAAACATAAGAAATTCAAGATAACTGACATAGTGTAGATGATACGTACTTGTAAATTTGGGAAGCTAGGGTGATAAATGATAAATCAGGACTAAATGACCAAGTTAAAATTTGGAGTAACCTGGGTAACCAAAAATCTAAGGATATTACAAATATAAAAACTCAAACAAATAAACTTTAACTAAGAAAGGCAAACTCATCAAGTCAAACCAAGGATACATGTCAAAAATGGTAATCAAACATCAATGTGAAAGTAGTAACAATCCTTATTTAAACAAATATGGAGAAGAAAATGGTAAAACAACATTGATGAGTGAGAAATAATAATCATTACTCAATCATCAATGGAAAAAGTGCATGAAAGGGAAAACAACATTGGTGAGTGAGAAGTAATAATT
Organism: Torreya grandis; assembly: GCA_037957365.1. NCBI lineage: Eukaryota > Viridiplantae > Streptophyta > Pinopsida > Cupressales > Taxaceae > Torreya > Torreya grandis. The sequence continues at coordinate 2,984,853 of JARHVA010000050.1, read as the reverse complement.
CAACCTCATTAGACAATGGGAAAAGTACATGAAAGTATAAATAGATGTAGTTGTTTAAAAAATTAGAAGTACAACAATGATATATGGTAAAATAAAACAAGGAAAGTCTATAAATGCAAATCCCTGGTGTAAATAAAATAATCCCTAGTCACTCAAACATATTGTTTTGGTTTAAGGATAGATAAAACGAAAACAAAGTAGTGCTAGCATATTTTAAATATTTGAATAAGAGGAAATATAGAAGTGGAAAAATAGATTTAGAATCACACTTGCCTATCAATGGGGGAAATGAAATGAGTGGAGGGGAAAATGAAGAAAAAATCAAGGTAGAGAAACTCTTTATCAAAGTCAATACATTTAAATTAGGTTTGTCAAAACAAGAGGACTTTCAACATTAAGGACTCTAAATAACTTCTAGCCACAAAAATCTTAGGTCAACAAATGAAATATGAATATCATCCTATAAAGGCTATATGTATGAAAATTAAAATGGACCTACCTTCCCACAATGTGTTCCTCATTCCTTAGGACCCCTTATAGAGCCATCGATCTACTATGAAGATTGGGTACTTGCATACGAAAGTAGGTAGCACCATAGAGTATCTTGAATTATATTATTCCAATATATCAACCTACCACACCCTAATGACCTTTAATCTATCATGAGGCCAACTTTGGAGTTTGAGATTTGATTATAAATAAGAGATGTGTTATTAATCACATATTTTAGTGTGATTTTTACTTTTGAATTTGTATGTTTCCTTTTATATCATTACCTTTTGTTTCAAATGATTTTTAATTTAAATTTTTTATGAATTTTTTTATTCCTCCTCCATACATATTTAGAGAGCCAAACATGGTTACTAAAAATGACTATCACTTGAAGATTGTCGACTTGGTTGCTAAGAAAGAGAACTTAGAGAGCATGGTGTCTAAGAATATTGTTAATTTAGGTGAAATAAAAGTGTTTCTTGACTTTGACCTTGGTTTATCTAGAGTGGAATGAAAGGAAATTAAATCAAGAGGAATTAAGCATGAAACAATTTGAATTACTTCAAATCACAAAAAATGTGACAAAGGTGAAAAAGGTATACAATGATAGTGAAGTGTGATTCCTTATCACGAGCATGAGGGAAGTGTAGGAAAACATGATATCTTTTTATTTTAGTGAAAATTTTATCTACAAAAGAAGAAAAAGCTAAATTTGAGAACAAGGGATCATAAACTTGTAACCACTGTGATCACATTCTAGAAAAGGAGCATTGAATTAAAGATGGTGATTTTATGAGGAAGTATTGGTCCTATCCATGGTCTTACACTACAACTCATAAAATATAAAACCTAAGAGGGTGCATAAAGAATCTAAAAAATAAATGATAAAGATGGTATTTGTGAGGAAGGATAAGTCCTATCCATGGTCTTACACCACAACTCACAAAATAAAAACCCAAGGAGTGCAAAAATCATTGAAAATTAAGGAAACAATGAGAACATAAGGAAATCATGAGGAATACTAGGTATGATCCATGTTTTTACAATGAAAATCATGAGAAAAGAGAAACTAAGGACCAAGGGAAGGAACTAAGGTTTATGGAAGGAGAAACTATTGTAGAGGGTGAGACCCGTGTATATATCCTACAAAAAGTTTTATAAGGATAACATATATAAAGCATGATAATAAGGGAAAGATCTGAGAAAAAATACTTATTTAAAATTTGTACATTGGTGGGCTCTTTAAAAATATGGCCTTCATTAGTTTGAAGGCAATAAGTGCTAGGACCAAGGATGTATTTGACTAAATAAAGGCCCCACCATTTTTGGGTGTATTTGCCTTCTTTTTCATGTGTGTAGTCTAATTTAAGGATAAGATCACTAACATTCAAATTTAATACTTTAACCCTTTTGTTATGTTATTTGGTGATGTGAGCCTTGTATTGGTGGTTGTGTTGTAGGGTAGAAAGACATCATTCATCAAGAATATTAAGAGCATGAAGGTGATATTCACATAATTATTCATCAATTATGATACCATTAAGAGATATACAGAGAGAGGGAATCTAAAATTTTAATGGGGAGATTGATTTGGAACCATAAACTAGCAAAAATGGGGTTGCCCTAGTGGTAGTGCATATTCTAGTACGATAGGCCCAAAGAATAGGATATAGATAAATATGCCAATTAGTGTGGGTTTCATAGATTATGTTTTGGCCTTAGCTTGTCCATGTCATTATGGATGGTAGGGTGTGTAAAATTTGTGATTAATTTTGGATTTAAAACAGAGCTATTTCACATCTTTATTTTTGAAGTTATCACCATTATCAGAAATGATAGTATGGGGAACTCCAAAATGGAAAATGATTTGATTGAAGATGAATTTAGAAATGGTGGTGCTAATGACATTGATGAGATGTATGGATTTGACTCATTTGTAAAAATACTCGATAGCCATGATAATAAAGACATTCCCATCATATGATCTAGGTAGCTTGCTTATGAGATCTAATCCCCAAATTTGAAATGGCTAGGGAGACTCCATAGTTTAGAGCTCAACTGGAGGTGAATGGATTAGATCATCATGAAGTTGTAAAGGAATACACCTTTTATAAAATTCAATGGCACCCTTTTCAGAAGTAGGTCAAAATTAACCCATACATAAGAATTTGTGTATTGTAGCATGTTCACTTAGTGACCACTATAAATTCCCTCATGTGCTTATTCAAGGAGAGGAGGACCTCTTCTTTCATAACATAGTAGAGAAGGGTACCTTCAATGTTTCAATAATAAATAATTTTATATTTAACTACATATTTGAAAGCTTAGTTATCATTTTGAGTCTTTTCATGGAAATCCATGTTCGGAGGATAGGTTTGATGCTCAAGGAATTTAATGATGTATTTGTACTACAAGCTTTATCAAATGGTGTCAGCCTCAATATGAAAGATAAATGAATCTTGTGATTGAATGGAAAATTTGGACTTTCTTATTTTAAAATAAATTTAGAATCATTAATAAGTTGGTGTAGATGAAAACGAGATGCTAAAAAATCAAGTGAATCAATGATAGAATTTTAATCTCTAGGGATGGGCTCAATGGTAAAAGAGGCAATTTATTTGGTAAGGTTAGTGAATAATTGATGATAATCAATAAGTTTTTGACTTTTTCATTAATAATCACCATTAACATGTCATTATATGAGTTAGAAGTCACCAAAATCATGAAGATATGTAATGTCTAAATAAAGTGCCACTCTCATGTATAGGATTAATGCTTTGTATTCCATCATGTTGTTAGTGATATTAAATGTAAAATAGAATGCCAAAAGTATGATTTTACTAGGAATAATAGTAAGTATACAACCTAGCCCATATATTTGATGGCATTTGGTTCCATTAAAATTAAGGGTCCAAGTATCCTTATATAAATTGACGTTAATTTTGGGAAGTTCTTTGATAATTACTTTAGATTTAGTAGTATCAAAAAGGATAGAAAAATCTTCTAGATTACTTGATTTGAAATCAATAATGAAATTACGGAAGTAATATTTAAGAGATATCTTGATTAAGACCTTCAATATAGAGGATATTATCATCGGGGAGATTATCTTAAAGGTGGTCGCTAGTAGGTATAGGAGCTTCTACAATTTGGTTAGCAATGATTTATCCTTTGATAATTTTTTGTGTAATAATGTAGAGATCAAATCCATGAGAAGGAACATCCATTTACCAATTAAATCTCAAGGAAGAAATTATTTATATAATAAGTTATGGAGTGGAACAAAATGAATGATAACATAAGTTATTTGATAAAGCATATAATGATTGATATTTTCAACTGTAAAATATATAGCAAGGCAATCATGTTCTAATTTTGTATAAAAATTTTCATATTAAATGAGACCTTGATTGATTTAATATATGGCATACTCTCTTTTGTTATCATCTTGTTGGGAAAGCATTTCACCATCTGATATGGGTGTGGAAGAAGTATATAATATTAAAGGATAATCATTATAGGGTAGATGAAGGGTAGGTGGATGAAGCAAATATTTTTTCATATTGTCAAACACTTTTTGACAAGGATTAGTCCATTTGAGAGCATTACCTTTTTTGAGAAGGGATTTAATAGAATATATGTTATAAGCCATTTCAGGGATAAATCATCTCATTACCCCAGGTTTGCCAAGGTAAGTGTAAGTATCTATAATGAAACGAAGGATAAACACATTGACAATAGCGTGGATCTTAAAGAAATTGACATCAATACTACAAAGAGAGACTAATAACCCTAGTAATTTTATATATGTGATGTCAAAGACATATTTTTAGGGGTTTAGTCTAACTTTATATTTGATGAGGCAATCAAATATGATAACAAGATCATAAAGATGAGTTTTGTGAATTTTAGACTTAGCAATGAGATCATCTACATAGGTTTCCACAAGCTTATGGATAAGATTATGTAAAATGTGGGTCATAGACCATTGATAGGTAACTTTGGCATTTTTAAGACTGAAGGTCATTTTAACATAATAATAGGTGCCCCATTTTGTGATGAAAGTTGTCTTATATTGATCTTTGAGGATAATGTGAATTTGATTATAACCCAAAAAACCATCCATAAAGGATAAAATTTTATATCCAATAGTGGAATTAACAATGGCCTCTATGGAAGGTAAAGAGAAATTATCCTTGGGATAAGCAAGATTAAGGTTACAAAAATTGATGCAAATGTGAAAGACCATGGTGACTTTTTTATGAATAGGGATAATGTTTAAGACCCATTCTGAATAGTCCATTGGCTTGATAAATTTAGCATTAATAAGATTAATGATTTATTTATGGCATAAATTAAAAAAAATCTGAGGGGAAATTTATGTTGTTTTTGTCATGCAAGTTTGGTATTAAGATAGGTGATGATATTATGCACCATGATGCTAAGATCAATGCCATGCATGTCCTCATAGGACCAAGTGAAATTATCATGATATCTATCAAAGAATAAACTAAATTTATCCTTTTTAGTTGGTGTAAGTTATCGAGAGATGGTGATTGGTCAAGTGCAAGATGGTGTACCATATTTGATTCTTTTATTTTTCTTAATAAGCATAACATTTCCATCTTGGAAATGATGTGGCACAGTAGGCAAAAAAGAAATGGGATTTGTTTTAGGATCAATGATTTAGTTACTAAAATTAGGGGATTTTTGTTTGAAATGCCTAAGTTTATGATGTTTCCAAGGGAGTTCAGGTTCTCGAGCATGAATAAATTCAAGAATGGATTCATTTCTAGGCAAAGTGGGAGAGGGCCATAATACTCCACATCTACTTAAAGATCAATAATTTTGTTACCATGGTGGTTGTATTCAAAATATACCTAGCATACATCTATGTCCTTAGCATCTAAGGTAATATTAGGAGTAGGTGGAATAGGATAATAATATTTGATCTTATTTGATTTGTTTATCATTAGCATTATTGATGGGGAGAGGATTAGAGAGAATGACTAGTTCGATAACAGGTATAGAAGATGCTAGAAGTTTTAGAGGTGTGGGGTGTAAGATTTTTCCCACCATCTAAGGTGTATCAAAGAGTGGATAATTTGTAAGAGGTACATGGCCATCAGGTGCTAACTCAAAATCTATTAAAATGTTATAAACATTATGATTGAAAGCATGTATTTGAGCTCGAGTTTTCTGATAATGTTGAACATCCAAGTCTTATGATTGATCTTACGCCATGATATAGTTATCATAATAAGTTGGATAAATTATACATACTTATGATTCAAGAGGAAATTCAAAAGGTGAGATGCCTAATTTGATTAATTTATGTGGAGACATGATTAAAGGATCTTAAAATAATTTAGCCACTCCATAATCATCGCACATGAAGTCATCTTATATGTAATATGATTCATGATAATTTCATATAGGGGGGAAATTAGTGATCTCATCTATGCAAGGGATGGTGTGATAATGAGGAAATAAAGAGGGAGGTAGCCACTATGAGATGTAAGGAGGTAGTTTGGTAGTGTTTCATGTATTTTACAAGTCATTAGGATCATCAACATTAGAATTAGTAAGTGACACATATAAATATGGATTCATCTTAACAAATTTGAGTAAGGGGGCATTATTAATAGTAGGAATAATGGGAATATAGTATTGGGATCTGGGATTTGGAAGCTAAATACTCCATGGGTTAGGATCGACTTCATGTTTATACCTTTTACCATTGTGAAGGAAATTGATACATTATATACCATAAGAGGTGATATCCCTCATTCTATGATTCCATGGGCATCCTATGAGTATGTTGTAATATAAAGGTAAATCAAGGACCTTGAGTTTAGTTTGTATAGTCTTAACTCCAATAGTAAGAGGGAGCCAAATGGCTTTTGATTAGTTTTGTCAAATCTATGACATGTCAAGTGAGTTTGTTTGAGATGATCTCTAGTATATCCAAGTTGTTGAATGAACTAAAGGGATGTCACATTAATATTGGACCCTTCATATACTAGTAATTTGAGAGTGAGGGGGTATTAATGGTTATTTTAATAAAGATGGGTGGATCATTAGCTCGAAAGAGGATATCATCATTGATCATGTCATCTTAGAGGAACTCTATGGACAGTTTCAAAGAAGGAAAAATGGATTTAATGGTATGCACTTAGGTTAGTTGAGGCTCATGATAATATGCCTCATCTTCTAAAGGAGATGTCTCTTCAATTTATTGATGTTGTTTCGTGAGTAACTTATGGTGATAAGGAGAGGTGTGAACTAACTCCATAAGAATAAATTTACAAGGCATAGAATTGAGTTATTCTAGGAATTTCTAATGGGTTTTGGAAGAAGAAATAGCATGAGACTTATAAGGTAAAATAGGTTTAGGAGGAAGAGAAGTGGATGGAGGTGTTGAAAATATTGTCATTGATGTCAAAGGTATAGCATTTGTAATAAAGGCCCCATTGTATTTCATGATGTTTTTAATATTCATATCTTGGCTAATGTGTGATAATATTTATTTAATATTAATGAATATATTTTTGGTTGCATATAAGTCAAAAGAGGGCCCATGGAGAAGTCAAAGATTCATGAGGTAAAGACAAAATAGGAATGGGATGCATTTTCTCATGAAGAGTCATCTTGAAGAATTCTAAGAGTCGTCATATGAAGACAAAAGAGGGTATGGTGCATTTTTCCATGAATGGACACTTTGAGGAATACAAAAAGTCACCAAGATAAATACAAAAGAGGAAAGGATGCATTTTCTTATGAAGAGTCACCATGTGACTTTTCAAATGCAAGGATACGAAGGGTCATGCAAGTTTGGTGCCATTTTCCATGAAGATTAAAGGGTCACAAAGGGTGAATGCTAAAGGTCATTTGAAAATATATAAATAAAGGCTTGAGAAGCCATTTGTAATAAACAAAAGAGTGCATGATTTGTATTTGTTTTTGAAGAGAGAAAAGTAGGAGATATTGTAGAGTTATATCATTTATTAAGTAAGTAACATTCAGAGATAGTTGTGTTTTATACACAAGAGGGGTTGGTGCTCATAAATCTTTACAAGGGGTTGGTGCTCCTGTGCATTGTTGATCATAAATATTTATTGTGTTGGTGATCAGCAAAGGGGTTGGTGCTCCTGTAAGTTGGTGCCTGCAAACTTTGTAATTTGAGTTGGTGATCATTCATATACTTGAGATTATTCTCTATGGTTTTTCCCACTTTGGGTTTCCACATAAAAATCTAGTCTCTCTCTCTCTCTCTCTCTCTCTCTCTCTCTCTCTCTCTCTCTCTCTCTCTCTCTCTCTCTCTCTCTCTCTCTCTCTCTCTCTCTCTCTCTCTCTCTCTCTCTCTCTCTCTCTCTCTCTCTCTCTCTCTCTCTCTCTCTCTCTCTCTGTGTGGTGCATATTATTGTTTCAATTTTATTCCATTTATTGAATGTGTAATTAAGTGGTTAAAGAAAATAAATTAGACTAAGTAAAATATATATAATATACTAATTCATCCCCCCTATCAATATATTTCATGCTTAATAGAAGGTTCAGAAGGAGGAGATGGTTCCTCATTAGTTTTTGAAGCTAAGTAAGTATTAGTAGTATCTTTTAGAAGTTACTCTTCCAAATATGGTTTATTAGGTTTGGTGATGGGATATTTATGAGTTAGTTTACATTGATAATTGAATTTAGTTGCAATGACATATTGGGAATTTGTGTAATATTGATCATAGTTGGCATCAATCACACAAATATACTTGATGGCTTGTTGAGTGTTAGATATGAAGAAAGATTTTTTATTATTAGAAGAAGAAGCTTTGGAAGATTTTTAATTTTGAGAAGCATTAAGGTAATCTTGGAAATGGATTTGAATCATGTATTCATGATTTAATGAATCACCAAGTATATAGGAGACAATAATTTTTTTAATACCCCTACATGTTTCATGGGAATGACCTATGTTTGTGTAGAACCAAAGAAATTGACTAGGGTCATACCATTTAGGAGGATTATTAGGGTAAGTAAATGGTTTAGAGGGCACTAAAATTTATTTCATTTTTTTCATAGTCAATGGTGTATAATAAGTTTGGGGATTGTCAGCTTTGGCCACTCCTCGTTTGGATTGAAGAGGATATCTAGTTATCACATTAGTTGAATATTGAAAATATCCTTTAATGATTTTAGTATTAGGTTCAAACTATATGATTAATAATTCTTGATGCTTAGCTTGGTCAAAATCTTCATTTAGCATTTGAGGAGGAAAATTCTAAACCTTGTATTGAAGTGAAGGAGTTAATGTTATTATAAAGAGTTTCAACAAGTTATCATCAGTCATGTTATGATTAGCCTTATCAACCAAATATTTCCATCGTTTGATAAAATCATGAGCTGATTTGGTTGTAGATTGCTTAGCATTAATGAAATGGCTAAGGAAATTCTTAGGAAGATCATTTTGTTAAAACTCTATAACTAGAGGATTGACTAAATCCTCTAGTTACCATATGGAATGTTAGGGAATTTGATTGTACCATTCTAATACATCACCAGTGAAAGTTTTAACTAAAATTTTACTTATGGTGAAAGTATTAGTTTGGATCCACTCCTTATAAAGATTGTATAATGCCTTAATAAAAGATGCAGGGTCTTTAATCCATCCTATTAAATAGTTGGATATATATTACCAATATCAATAGAAATAATTAAAGGGGCTAAAGGATCATTTTGGATGTGTTGAATCATATTATTTTGCATGATAGTTTGGGGTGTGACATTCCCCACGACATCTCTAATAGGTGGAGCAATAAAATTTTGATTATTTGAGGGATAATAATGGGAGGTTGATTGGCCATGTTGATCAAATGATGTTTTAGTTGCATCATTTGGGAGGTGTTAGAAGTTTGCATTATGTTCATTTGTTGCACTATATATGTAATAATATGAGTGGTAAAAATTAGTGGATTGTTGTTCGTTGAATGATTCATTGAATTGGTATTAGGGTAAATTTATTAGGTGGTGAATTCTCTATGGGATTATTAGATAAACTTGTGTCAATTTCCCCTACATTATGGTGAGATGTTTGAAGATGGGAATTATCTTGATAGGTATGAAAAGGATCTAATCCACCTATCTCATCTTGTGGAGTGATTTGAACCATGTTTCAATATAAATATGAGGGAGGATAAGAGGTAATCCAAGAGTGATGATCATCTTAGGAAGTAAGGGAAGGAATAAAATAACACCCCATATAGTGTCTAAATAGATTTAGGTTGTCCAAGAAGATTCTAATTGGGGATTTCATGATGCTTGATGAAAGGATATGAGATTAGGAAACAAGAATGAAAAATAGGGAAAAATTTGGTTAGATAGAGAATAATGTAAACTAATAGGTATAGATTTGACTAGATTAATAGATTATGTGAAAATTCACATAATAAAAAGATAAGAGGACACAGTCGAGCTAGTCGACTATGTGTTGGAAGGGATGAAATTGAAACAAGCTAAAGAGAATACATACTCATATGGGTTGATAGTATACTAATGAATATGTAATATTTTAATAAATAATAAGACACATTTGGTTAGGTTAATTGTGTGTTGCTTAAATAGGGGCTAAATAAGAAGATAAGGAGACCTAGTCATATAGGTCAATTGTGTACTACTAGCAAAAGGTTTGAATAACCTGTAAGAGACCATGGTGATAGAAATGACAATGTTCTAAAATAGAGATAGTTTTTTCAAGATAATTTTTAAATAAAATTAAATTAAGAACACAATCAATTGGATCAATGTGGTTGATCTAATTGGAACAAATAACACAAACCTTTTACCAACATTGGCCAATTCAAGTTTTGAAATACAAAATACAATGATCAAAGAGAAAGTAGAACTATAAATTAAATGCTAACTAATTGGTCATCCTAAGTGTTATTAAGTTATAGTTATTTTGAATTTTAATGTGATTGGTAAGTTGATTGTAATGAGGAACTAGAAAGCAATCTAAGGCTAGTTTCAGGATATTTAGGCTGAAAGATATCTATATTGGAAATAGTACTATCTTTGTATTGGGTTTTACTCCCTCACTTCATAATCTTGTAGTGATAAGGGTACCAGATTCTTTTCTAATATATACTATCAACCATGTGTTTATACTTGGCCAAAAAACCAAGGCAACTTCCCCCTTGGTGATGAAATCCAAGTAAGTAGGCCTTGGGAAGACAAATGTTTAATGATTTTTAAATGTAAAGTGATTTGGTAGTGTGTTAAAAAGAGAAAAATGATGTGATTAAAATGGTAATTTAAAAAACTAACTATTTAATTTATGTTTGTTACTCTAAGAATGCAATCAACTGAAAGGAAAGGTGAATTAACTACTAGAAAATAGAGGTTAATTCCTTAATTGGGAAGAGCACAAAGTATTTTCAGGTGACACTCTATGCAAATAGTGTATAATAAATTTAACTAGGTTGATACTATTTTATATAAGTAAGATCTATTAGAACATAGTTTAAAATTTTGACTATGTCTTCTATATGTATGATAGACTATAAAAATGTGTCAAATAAGTTGACCTAATTTTTGTAGGGCTTCAGTTTTACAAAATGCAAACTTGTGAAAAATAGTACTAAAAGAAAAAAAATAAAATGATAAAGAGAGAAAGGAATGAACCTTGATGGGATTGAAGATGTTTAGATTTCAATTTTTTATGCTATGATGGTCAAATGTTGATTCAAAATTATGTTGATTGGGTTGACTAATTCAATGAAGTGTGCAAAACCTATATGTTGAAGAAGAAGTTGTGAATAGAGCCAAATAGTTTGACTATGTTTTTATCCCTATATGTTGATAGAAGAGAATTACAAATAGTTCAATTGGTTTAACTCTATATGTAAATTTGGGGCTAAAAGAGAATATTATGTTGAACTGATCAATCTAATAACCTATATTTGACAAAGACCTACACAAATAGAATAGTGTCATTTTGAAGTGATTATGTGTTAACCCTACACATATAATGTTAGAACTATACTGATTGGTTTGATACAGTAATAATAATATAATATGATGATAAAAATATGGAATGAAAGAAAACCTAGAAGGGTCTAATTCACATTAGGTTCACTAGAATGTATGCAAAGGGAAATGCAACTGATCTATAAATCAATCATAGTTCAGAGAAGATAAATCCTACTTACACTTCTGATTGTTCATACATTATGTATTCAGGTTCATGACTAAGATGGATCTAATATACCTAACCAAGGGATATCTTACCATAATAAAATCACTAGGGAGGGTTCCAATGCCTCCAATCAATCAAAACTATGCAATAAGCCTAGCTAGGTCCTATGTTTTCTTATTCATAAAAGTAAATGACAAGTAAATTCTAATCTAGTGCTCACCAAATCTTATGGCATAAAATAGGGGTTATTAAACATAAAATTAAAAATGCATAAGAGAATCCTAATTAAGCTATGTATATTTAAAACCCTAATGCATGGAGAGAGTAATATATTGAAAATTCATTACTTATGTTACTTCTATCTACTAAAATAGAGGAGTAAAGTTAGAGATACTTACCTTGAAGATGAACTCATTGAGACTCAATCTCTCCCTTGGCCAAAGGTGATTTTCAAGAATTTTTTGTGGTTTGTAAGGATCATTAATAAAGGCCAAGAAATCTAAGACTTTGCCACAAGATAACATTATTCTCTATGTATAGACCCTAAGCTATAACTCCTCAAGTATAATGGTGAAAGAGCATATTGTAAAGAAGTGCAAATAAATAATTAACTCTTTTTGTCTCTAAGAAATGGCAAAATGAATGTGTTTATATAGTTGAATCTAACCCTAAAACTTTCTAAAAGTTTAGCCGATAGGGTCAGCCCAATCGACTCTATATCATTATTGATAAAAATAAATTAGTTCTTGGTTTAGGTTAGCTAGGGGCTGACCTAGACCCTAAATTAGTTTTATCAATTAAAATACAGGGTCGATGGGGTTGATAGTGTAACATAAATTGTCAAAAAGGGTTTTAGGCTTATGGAGAGGATACTGGAGGCAAAAAAATTTTGGAGTGTGAAAGAGAGGAGATAATGCTTAAAGAAGTGTCTAAGATAATTTTAGATTGATATCAAGTGGGGTTATAGGGGAGAATAATCCTGTGAAGCACCAATAGTCTGCCCACCCCTTTCTCGATGCACCCTTTAAGGTGTGCACTCAGAGAGATTGAGACTCAACATGTTCTTGTAATAGAGAAAGCATCAATAATTGATAAAGTATGAAAATATTATGTGTATACAGGATGTATTTTAACCTATTATACAATATGGTATGTGGAGATGATTTATACAATTTCATTGAAAACTATTGAGAGGTGTTTAGAGGATTTAGAGTGTGAATTTATGATGAATGGTTTATTAGCTTTACTATATAACATATTTTGATTTAAAAATCAACTGATGGAAGATTAAGGTATTGAAAATATACTCATGGAAATCTAAACCCTTTTGTTCATGGATTTGGAAAATGTTAGGAGGGGCGGGAATTTTTTTCATGAATAATTTGTGAAGGGTAAAGAACCAAAAAAATTCAACATGGAAATCATAAATGATCACAAAATCTAGAAAAGAAAGTATGATGAGGAAAAATAAAGAGTGATTGACAATATGAACCATAAGAATAGAGGTAGTTGAGCCAATAATATGTTGTGAGTACCCAAGAAGTATAATAATGGCATGAGGATAACTCCCATGTTGAGAAGATGATCTCTTGTGAAGAGGAAACACATTGCCAAGAAGGATGAAATTTTGGGGGAGATGGTTAAAGTTTATTAGAACCCTATAAATATATAGGAAAATAAAATTGAGGATATTCCCACCTATGATCTACCTAGATTAAAATCTCATGTGTTTTATTCATATATGGAAGAAAAAATAGGAATTGAGTTGATTTTTATTAGATAGTAGAGTTCAACAGATAAGAGGTGGAAAAGAGTATCTTGTAATAAGTAATACCATACAAACCTATATGACTAGTAGCTACATCACCAAAATAATAATAGATCCCAATTATGTTATGAATTTCATTAAGTGAAGGTGATAATTTACCTACGTAACTAAGTTAAAAAACATTGTGAGGAACAATGACTAAAGGTGAAATTGTAGCTACCTAGGTCACCAATTCAGCTGTGGCATAACCCAATGCTAGGGCTAGATGATCTACACCCTAAATGGGAGGTAGTGTGGATGGTATGGGATGATGTAATCCTAGAGGAATCTATACTTAAAGCACCTAGGAAATGACTAGTACATTGATCACACAAGTGGTATTCCCTCAACACTTCATTTATGAAATGTCATTGAGTTTATTAGAGTACAAAGTTATGGGAAATGCTATAGAGCATATATACAAGTGAAATATCATTTAGCACACCAAAGATACCACCATGTCAAAAACAAAGGTAATCTAATTTGAGACCACATTAATAGATCACATGCACATGTGGTATATAAAGTATGATCCACAAAAATCCATTGTGGACTATGACTAGCTGAAGAGTCATTTTTTAAGGAATTTGATATTCCCAAGTTTGAACAACATAACATATCTACTTTGAAGTAAATTAACCTTCAGGCATGTTTTGTATATGATTTTTTTTAATGAGCCATGAGAGACCCTAGAAGTAGTATTGAGGTATGAATTAGTTGTTAGTGTAGATACAAGGATCTACCCCTTCATAGAGGCACATATTGCCTCAATGGAGCTCAATTACATAAGTTGACAACCAATAGCACACATGACACCCATAATGGTTTATAGTGTACCAACTGCAAGATTGAAGGTTAGAATAATAATATATTTCCAAGATAAAACCTAAGGGAATTTATCACATCTGAAAAATTATACCATAAATACCATGATATTCACATTTTTACATTATTATAGCGAGAAACATAGATGAAGGTTTCTCTATAATATAATATATGTGAATCCTCCACCATTAAAACTAAATATTGCCAAGTGATTTATGAAATTCATGAGGCATGTGGGTGAGGAGTGTGGTTGAAAACTATAAGGTCTTAAAATAAATATGAGAGTAGACATGTTGATGATTATCCATAAAAAGTAATATGTGGTAGATGTGATAAAGGAAGATATCCCCTACACCTTTGATACATATGTATCTCACCAAATCATTATCAATGAGACTGCCCAAATTCACAAGCCTTTGGATACTACTGAGGATAACATAGACTAGAGTAATTCCATGAACTCTATGTGAAGTTAACTCAAAAATAAAAGGTTGAAATGGGCACAGGAATGATCCAAATCATATAACTAGGTGATTGGTGGATGCCTAAAAATGGAAGGTGTGAGCTACCCTAAGGCCCTAAGGTTAATATTACTACATGTAGTGGCACCATGACTCAGCCATGCACAAACTAGGCACCCAAGGGAAATTTCAATCATGTAGAGCCAATGACATTAACTAGTTATAATAATGAATTTAATAATAATATCATTTTTCAAGAGATAGTAGATGTGATATAAAACCTACAAGGCAAGCTTCAATAGGAAAAATATATGGAATAAAAGGCCTAAGAATAAATTTAACATAAGATTTATGAGGAATAGGTTAATGACCTTTCCATATTATGCATCATTTTTGGATTTGAAGGCATTATCACTATATTCAAGAATTGGATAATACAAAACATTGTGGGTCCAAATAAATAGCCTCTAGAACCACACTAAGTAAGGAGATACATGGTTAGGACCAAGAAAAACACTCGTTATTATCAATTCCATGATTGATGGATGGTAAGATTAAACATTTAGAATATATAGTCCTAATGTAAAATGTGTAACCCAACTTTAAGACCTTTTCCTCATGTTTTGTTCTTGGTGCAAAAAACCATACCCAACCCTTGGGAATTTTGAAGAATACATCTATTGATATCATGGGTGTGAAATTTAGTAATGAATTATAACTTATTAATTCTCCTGAGGTAGATAATCACCCTACACATCTCGGTAGTCCCTAATGCTACACAAATAATGTGGATATGCACTTCAAGAATTTCATGGATTTAAATCCATGATTTCACTAAAAAATGAAGTCGATCACTATGATGTCAAAAAGTAAGAAACATGTGAAATTTTCAAAGTCAATGAAAAGTAAATTGATTATCATCAAAGGTGTGAGTGAATAGAAAATGGAATGAAATAGGAATGGGACCCATTAGAATTAGATTAAATAAAATTTATATATAATTATTTGTGTGAGGATGAGCCATTAGAATTAGAAAAAAATGGAATAGCCAGATAATTATTTATGTGATGAGGAGTGGGTGTCCAAGGTAAATCAATGTAGAATAAAAGAATACATCCATAATCTAATGAAAAATGAATCCAAGTTGAATAAATATTATGCAGTAGAGATAAAAAAAAGGTGGGCATAGATAAAATGATCAAAACTGATGATTGTGTGAAGCTTGCATTGGAGAAGACTGGTGTGTTATGGTTGTTTGAGTTTTTTTTTTGCAAGCTTAAAAAGTTTTTTTTATTTCTATTTCCACATGTCCATAAGGGTAGGTTATAATTTATAGGGTGCTATAGGAAAATATATCCCAAATGCACAATAAAATCTATAGGATTCCCTTACACTGGTGAAGACATCAAGGTTACACTAGCTAAGATAAAGTGGTTAGGTTACTAAAATAGAAAAATGAAAAATTAACCTTTATCATTGAGCACCTAGATGATATGAAAATGAGCATAGCATCATGCCTAGTGAGCACCAAAATAAATATATTTATATTATGAACTAGATATTATATAAATCAAAAATAGGGTCAATAATAATGTGAATACATTCTTAGAAAGCATAATTATAAATATGTTGGTGCTCAATGAAATTGGAATCTGAGATGATTATGGTGATTAGATATGGTTGTACCCATTGTGATATACATCACTACCCAAAAATTATATCAATCACACTTTACCTAGCCCATATAATAAATCATATAGAATAAATATGAAGAGGTGGCATGAGAACGTGGTTATAACATTTGGAGAATAATGGTGCATTCCACACAGATTGCTAGAGGTGTATGATAAGTATGCCATTTTTTTTGTAATGAGGTACCACTCTCTATAAAATTAACACTTAGAAATAAATAATATGTCTAAATTTCTTAAATTTCCATATGTATTTTTAATGGATATTTTTCAAGCATGATAAATAGGTTACATAATGTGATGTGAAATGACATAAACATATATAAAATTAATGAAGACCTATTGATCCTTATAACATTGTAAAATTATCTTAGTAGGGTATCATTGAGTGATGAAAGTGAGTTAGATGATGAATCAATTTTAATCCACTCTACTATTATTGAGATGGTTGGAAATTTCCTCTACTACATTTAGAATATGCTAAAACCCAATAATAACAAGGGGGCACAAAGTCGAACAAGAACAAGAGTATGATGTAAATAGAGAGAAGAACCCAAAAATTGAGTTAGTTTTTTAAAAATAGGTAGACATAGGATCCCCCTCATTAAAAATAGACAAAATACTATGAACTAGGGATAGATTCAAACTATAGTTGTTAGGATCTTAACAAGACAATTGATTACTTTTGTGCAAGCAACTAAACACGGAATTAAACCAAAATAATAAGTAACTAGAAATCAGAATCAGCAAAGAATAAGAGATACAAGAAACAATGAAAACTTGTATTAAACTCTTCCAGAAGGAAATACAATTGAATAAATCCCTCTTTCTTCCACACCTCTCAGATGTATAGATCTCTTTCCCTCAAGAGTTCTCTCTATCAATTACAAACACAATTCAGTCCTTGAATTGTTTCACCCTTTTTCTCATCTACACAAGCTATGAAGATCTATCCCTATTATATAGAATTAGGGATCATGAGCTATGCATTCTCAACCATAAGATATACCTCCTAATCAAAGGTTTAAATCAGTCCTACCTAAAATAGAAACGTGAACTTATAACTAACAGTTAATCCTATCATGCAAACATTCTATTCATCCCACAAAAATAGACTTCTAGAACGCATAGGTGACTGACATCGGTCCCTGTCAGTCTACACATGACCGACGTCAACCAATCCATAACCAATGTCGGTAGCCTCTAGTCAATCCCTGACCGATGTCGGTGACTATGTAAATACAACAACCTTGCATTTGATCATCTGAGTGAAGCTTTTAGCTCCACAACTTAACAATCTCCCACTTGGAGATAAACAGCTGCACCTGTACCTGTACAACAACATCTTCTAGCTTCTCCATCTTCAAGCTCAATCTTGAAGACCAACAAAAGTTGAATGAAGATTCAACTTCTCCTTTGTTACTAGCTTTGTTAACATATCAACAGGGTTCTTATCTATATGGATCTTTTCCAGCTTCAACTCACCATCCTCCAATACCTATCTAATGAAGTGGTACCTAAGTTGTATATGTTTGGTTCTTGAATGAAAGGCTGAATTCTTTGCCAAATGAATTGCACTTTGACTATCATTGTACAATCTGCAACTCTCTTGCTCTTTTCCCAACTCTTCCATGAACCGTGTCATCCATATCATTTCTTTACTAGCCTCTGTGACTGCAATGTATTCTGTCTCTGTAGTAGACAAGGCAACAACCTTCTACAACTTTGAAATCCAGCTAACTGCCATTCCACCAATAGTGAAAACATAACCTGTGGTGCTTCTCCTGCCATCTAAGTCACCTGCCATATCCACATCTACATATTCATGTAGAGAAGTGTTTGACCCTCCATAGCACGAATGCCTACTATTGGTCCCTCTTAGATATCTGAGAATCCACTAAACTGCTTTCTAGTGTTCCTTTCTTGGATTGGCCATAAACCTACTGACAACTCCCAATGCTTGGGCAATATCAGGTCTAGTACATACCATTACATACATTAAGCTCCCAACTGCGGAAGCATATGGAACTCTACTCATGTAATCTACCTCATCATGTGAATTAGGACACTATTCTTTGCTCAACTTGAAGTGTCCAGCCATAGGTGTACTTACCGGTTTTGCATCCTGCATATTAAACCTCTCCAACACCTTGTTCACATAATCCTCTTGAGACAAAATCAAACTGTTATTTTTCCTGTCTCTCTTGATACTCATGCCAAGGATTTTCTTTGTTGCTCCCAAATCCTTCATGGAAAATGTGTGAGCTAATTTTACCTTAAGCTCAAAAATATCCTACATGTGTGAACCTATAACCAGCATATCATCTACATACAGCAATAGGATAATATATCTACCATTATCTAATTTCTTAAAATAAACACAATGGTTAGATTGACATCTACTAAAACCATGCTCAGTCATAAACCTATCAAATCTCAAATACCATTGTCTAGGAGCTTGCTTAAGACCATATAAGCTTTTCTTCAACCTGCACACAAGCTTCTCCTTACCTTTGACCTCAAAACCTTCCAATTGCTCCAAATATATTTCTTCATCCAAATCTCCATGAAGAAACATTGTCTTAACATCAAGCTGCTCAAGATGCAAATCCTCAATAGCAACTAAAGACAATACAGTCTGAATAGAAGTCATCTTTACTACAGGAGAAAGAATTTCACTAAAATCAATACCTGGTTTATGTGCAAATCCCTTTACTACCAACCTAGCCTTATGTCTCATTTGTCCATTCTCACCTTCCTTTAACCTATAAACCCATTTATTTTTCAGTGCTCTCTTACCTGCTGGCAACTCAACCAAATCCCACGTTTGGTTCTCTTTCAAGGAATCAATCTCCTCATTCATGCCAAGTTCCCACTATTTATGGGATTCTACCTACATTGTCTCATCAAAACTCTCTAGTTCTCCACTATCAGTGAGAAATAAGTATAATAATGAAGGGGAATATTGAATTGGAGGTTTACTTACCCTTTCTGACCTCCTCCTGGGTGTTTGAGACTCATTTTGAGCTTGCTGTCCACCCAAATTCTCTGTTAGTGACTGATCTCGGTCATCTTCTAGTCTGTACCTGACCGATGTCAGTTCCACCTGACTGAAGTTGGTTCCTATCTGACCGACATCGATCACTATCTGACTGATGTTAGTTCCTATATGACTGATGTCGGTTCCTGCCTGAACGATGTCGGTGTCTGTGTTTTCCTAAGTGTGAAAATTCTTTCCCGTGAGCTCATTTTGGATCATCACCTCATCCAATTCAACATTTCCCTACTTAGAATTCTTCATCTTCTTGAGTTAATCACTGTACATCACCTTCTCATTGAAAAAAACATCACAACTTCTAATAATTTTGTTAGTTCTTAGATTTCACAATCAGAATCCAAAATCTTCAGAGCCATAACCAATAAAAAGTGCACCTCATAGATTTAGCATCCAGCTTCTTTCTATTTTCTTTATCAACGTGCACAAAAGCTTTAAAACTAAAAACTCTGAGAAATGAAAGATCTACCTTTTTACCTATCCAAGCCTCTTCTGGAATTATGCCATCCAGAGTAGTAGAGGGTCCTCTGTTAATCAGGTAAACTGCAGTATCTGTAGCTTCTGCCCAAAACTGTAAGGGCAAACTAGCATGTAACCTCATACTCTGTACATGCTCCATTATTGTTCTATTCATCCTTTTAGAAAATCCATTTTGCTAAGGTGTCCTTAGAACCATCCTTTTCCTGTGTATTCCATTCATAGAACAATACCTATTGAATTTATAGCTGCAGTATTCACCACCATTGTCAGATCTAAGACACTTTAATCTCAAACCTGTTTCATTCTCAACCAAGGCTTTCCATTTCATAAACATGTCAAAAACATTAGATTTCTTCCTTATGCAATAAACCCATACCTTTTTTGTAGCATAATCAATGAAAGAAACATAATACTGTGATCCTCCAATAGAAGCTACCTGATCTGGTCCCCACACGTCTGTGTGAACAAGATCCAACTTGTGCTTCTTCTTTGTTGACCCAGTTTTGAGAAATCTCACTCTCTTTTGTTTTCCAAAAATACAATGCACACAGAAATCTAGATCTATGCTTTTCAAATTTGAAAGCTTACCTTTTGACTTAAGAACTTTCATTCCCTTCTCACTCATGTGGCCAAGCCTACAATGCCACAACTTTGCATCTACATCTGAAGTAGATAATATAGAAGGAGAATAATCAGTAATACAATTACATAAATAGAGAGTACCTACTCTCTTACCTTTGGCTAATAAAAGTGCACCCTTGGTAACCTTCCAAGATTCAGCTGTGAGAGTTACTATGCAACCCTCATCCCCTAACTTTCCTGCAAAAATTAGATTCCTCTTCAGGATGGATACATGCATGACATCTTTCAACACCCATGTGTTGCCATTCTACAATTTCAGCTACACTTTTCCTTTGCCAACAATTTTACAAGGCTCATCATCCCCTAAATAAACTAATCTAAAATCTCCTTGGACATAATCATTGAAATATCTCTATTTCAGGTAGCATGGAAAGAGGCATCAGAATCTAAAACCCAAGATTCTATTTTATTATCCAAAGAAAATACAATAGCATCTTGTGCAACAATACCTACACCTTTTGCTTCTTTTTTACCTTCATGCTGATTTTCTTCTTTAACCGGCAACCAAAAATCTTTCTTTGCATGCCCTATCTTTCCACAATTCTAGCAGGTTATTTTTCTTCCATTTCTAGATTTGGATCTACCTCTCATCTTTGACTTAGACCTTGATCTCCCTTGCTTTCACTTCTCTGTTTGCCTTCCCCTGCTTTCAATACTTAAAGCATTACCTAATGTTTCCTCTTTGCTTTTCCTGCGAATTTCTTCATTCAAGATTACACTAACAACATCATCTAATTTTAATATATTTGTAGCAGATGCAGTATTACTAACTGCCATTACCAAACTATGCCAACTTTTTGGTAAAGAGCATAAAATTAAGAGAGCCTTAATTTCATCATCAAAAACTATTTTGACTGAATTTAGCTGATTTACTATTGCATGGAAATCATTAAGATGACTAGATACAAATCCACCTTCCTACATTTGAAAATTAAATAATTGCTTCATAAGATATACCTTATTTGAAGCTGAGGGATTTTCATATAAATTTGCCAAAGTATCCATTAACTCTACCGTTGTCTTTGCCTGTGACAAGTTGGAAATCACAGAAGATGCCAGGCTCAACCTTATGGATCCCAGAGCCTTTCTATCAAGAACATTCCATTCTTCATCTTCCATATTTGTGCACTTTTTATCAACCCCACCCAACGGTAAGTACAGATCTTTTTGATATAGATAATCTTCTATCTGCATCCTCCATAATTGATAATTCTTGCCGTTAAACTTCTCCATTCTTAGTTTACTTTCTTCTGCCATTGCTATACTCCCACTCAAATAGAAACCCCTGTGAGTGACCTAGAATCAACACACACTAAACAGATCTGAAACCACCTATTAGTGAAGTTGAGCTCTGATACCACTTATCAGGATCTTAACAAGATAATTGATTACTTTTGTGCAAGCAACTAAACACGGAATTAAACTAGAATAATAAGTAACTAGAAATCAGAATCAGCAAAGAATAAGAGATACAAAAAACAATGAAAACTTGTATTAAACTCTTTTAGAAGGAAATACAATTGAAGAAATCCCTCTTTCTTCCACACCTCTCAGATGTACAGATCTATTTCCCTCAATATTTCTCTCTATCAATTACAAACACAATTCAATCCTTGAATTGCTTCACCCTTTTTCTCATCTACACAAGCTATGAAGATCTATCCCTATTATATAGAATTAGGGATCATGAGCTATGCATTCTCAACCATCAGATATACCTCCTAATCAAAGGTTCAAATTATTCCTACCTAAAATAGAAATGTGGACTTACAACTAACAGTTAATCCTATCATGCAAACATTCTATTTATCCCACGAAAATAGACTTCTAGAATGCACAGGTGACCGACGTCGGTCCCTGTCAGTCTACACATGACCGACGTCAGCCGATCCATAACCGACGTCGGCAGCCTCCAGTCGATCCTTGACTGACTTCGGTGACTGTGTAAATACAACAACCTTGCATTTGCTCATTCGGGTGAAGCTTTTAGCTTCATAACTTAACAATAGCTTCATCTAGTAGAGTGGTATAGAAATCGTAAGGGGAAACACCTAGAAACTCAAGTGGAGGTGAAAACCAAAGCCAAATATTTAGAACACATAGTGTTGGACTGAGTGATGGGTGACAATGATTGGGAGGAAGATGTGATACTCATTTTTATACAACCATATATGCCTTGGACAATGTCACTTATGAAGAAACCTACATCGACACCACTAAAGAAATCTATGTAACTATCATCTTCACCAAGGTATCCAACACTATATCCATCAAATAAGTTGGCACATTTACCACCATATCATCTTACCCCATCATGAACATAAACAAAAATTTGACCTTCCAATGATCCATCACCAATAAATTTTAATGCTTCTCCATCTCCAAAATTAAATGTGTTGACCATAGAAGCACATATGACATAATTTTTAGTGATAAATCCATTAGATGTGATATCACATGACTATGGGGAGGTATCCAATTAAAAAAGGAACTTTGTGTAAGATATTTTTATATATGATGACACCATGGGTGTGCATGTGAGTAATAAAAAATGATGAAGCATTGAATGCCAAATAAATGGATACACTAGGAGAGGTGTTGGGATTAGAGGCTTGGTAAATGAGGTCATTGAAGGAGAAAAGGAATTAAAATAAGGGGATAATGATGATGATGATAAGAGTGAAAAGGAAGAGAAGAAAAAGGAAAGTGTGGAAGAAATGTCTGAAGATAAAGAACAAGAATTTATTAATGTTGAAACAATAGATTACGAAGGCCTTGATGATGGTATATATATATATATATATATATATATATATATATATATATATGCCTAAGGATATATACCTTCAACATCATAATCAGATAAATATGTGACTAATGATGAATAGAGTGTAGGAGGAGGAGGAGAAACCATACTAAGATAGAGAGTTCAAAAAAATGTGCCTACATAAGAGTTATTTTTGTGGAATATAGTACATGAATAAAGTACCTCCAAGTGAGATTGTAAACATGTATCATTTATTATGGAATACACATTTGGATGAGCCAAATTTTTAAGTGATAAAAAAATTTAAAAAAAGGATAATCCTTATATGATGGATGAAAAAATGATAATTTTGCACGTAGACCCTACAAATATGTCAAAATTATAATTAGGGTGTGCACTAGTGTAATTAGTTATGAAAGTGTTAAGGAAAATTATTTTGAACAACTTTGTCATGAGGAGTAAGGAAAAATAACTAGAGGAGGCATAATAAAATAATGTGTTACTAAATGAAAATCTTGCATTTATTGAGTGGAATGTTTTCAACCTCAACATTTTAGTCCTCAATGAGAACTGATCCCTTATAGATAGGATCAACCTAGAAGGCTTAAAATAAATTGAAAAATTAATAATAATGGTCGACTATTTATTGAATATGAAAGATAAAAGCCCCTACATATAGGAAGAATAAAAAATGAATAAGATAAATCAAACCAAGAGTTTGTTGAACAACTAAAAATATATGAGAAGTTGTTGACTAAACTCTAAGAAAAATAAGAACTAGTAGAAAACGTTTTAAAAATATTCGTGCCAAATAGAGAAAAGTAACACACAATTACTCAATATCTAAAGGAAATAAAAAAAAATTAGAGGTGAAATTTTTTAGTGTAAATATAGATCCAAGAGTAATAAAATTCTCTCAAAGACGTTTAAAACCTAGGAAATAAAATTGAGGAGAAGCAATGGGAGATGGAAAAGAGATTATTTAAGGTTATCTAAGAGAAGGTCATGGATGAAAATAACATTGTTCAAGAGGTGCTATAGGGGATATCCCTAGAAATACTATTGACCAAGTTGAAAGCAAAGGAAATCTAAGATCAAATTCCAACACTTAATAATTTATCCACATAAATGGAAACAAGGATATAAGTAATGCATATCATTCTCTCTAGATGGACCATTTTTGAAGAAGAGGTATTTAGGGATGGATAATTTTTTGATAGAAATATAGGTGAGCCAAATTAGTTTGGGGTGATTTTTTACTTAAATTTTGGAAAAGTATGGAATTATATGTGTTCATGCATATTTTTAAGTCTTGATGCATAGATGTAAGGGGTGCTAGACACATGTATAACATACAAGGTCCAAATTTTAACAAAGTCTAGTAGAGAAGTTTTAGGATCAAAGGTGCATGAAGATGAGGTTTCATAGATAAATAAACCCATAAGTGCCTAATAGAGGATTTACCATGTATTATAATGTGCTAGTGGAAAAATAATGGCCAAAAAATAATAAAGAGCATGATGAATGGGAAGGAGGTTACATAAACCAAAAAGCATGAGAGAAGGAGCATCAGTTCAATCTAGTAGAGTGAGTATTTAGGCATGTATCCTTTTAGACAACTCCTTAATTTTTTTAAATTGAATATAACACAAAATGGCTCACATCTAGGGAAATTGTTAGAAAGGAAATGAATTTAAAACCATTAGATTCAAATATTTATAGAAATTTGTTTTGTAGATTTAGATCACGTGTTTATGACATGTAAGCACAAGGTGTTTACTTGCACCTACAAAATCCCATGTTGATTTATAGAATATTTTGTTGATAGTTAGTGTTGTTGATGTTATTGGTAAACTATTATGATGTTATTGACACTTATTTTATGTTGTTATTATGATATTGGACAATATTGTTTTTTTATAAACTATGATATATAAGCATAAATTTAACTTCAAAATTAATGATAATATATTCAAGCTTCATATAATGATTATTATATTCATCTTTATCTACTAAAATAATTTTTATATTTGGCTTTATATATCTAGTTTATGAATATATGATTGTTTAATTATTGAAGTGTTTAAGTGTTGGTTTGATATTTTATATATGAATAATGTTACATTCATGCATGTTATGAATAGTTTATTTTTGGATTTAAATTGTATCATATAGAGTGAGAAAACTTGTTGGTACATCATCTTATCATGTATAACCCAATCTCACCTCAATGATCTCTTTTTGTGACTTGGGTGAGAACAAAAGTTCAATTGTGTGATATGCCAACACAATGAGTATTAGTGTTAGGGTAATTGAAAGTGGCACAAAACTATTGATATGTGAAAATTTAACCATTATTTTGGCTCAATTGTTTGGATGTAGTTGGACTAGTTATGGAATATGGTGTGCATAGATGTTTTATCAAATTTCACTAGAGAATATAGAAAGGTGGTTATAATATTTGGAGTGAAAATTTATAGTGAATCATCCAAACCTAAAAAATTAATCCCATAAGGCATGGGTAGGATAAAATATATAGGATCCTCTATATGAATTTATTTTCAGTGAGTTACTTAGACTATTGCATGCATGGTTAGCCACATGTGTTATGGGCTAAAGTAGAAACTATGGTATATAATACCCTTGGATAGAAGGATGAATTGAGATTTTATTGTGAATTGATACATTTAGACTATATCCATAGATGTGTGGTAGAGAGGAATGTTGAAAAACAAATTTTTGGACTTCATAATGTCAACTTATTATTTTTTATAGGAAGAAAAACACCAATTATTGCACAAATCAAGGTCCTATATAACATAGTTGCCTTTATAAATTAATAAATTAATGTAAAATTATGACATTGAAAAAATAGACATGGTAGGATAAATCCTTTCATTAATGGGTTGAGTGGATGGTAGAATGAATAATGGGAAAGGTTTGCATGAATAATATATGAAGGGTTACAAAATTCATAAATTTAGCATAGATAACATTGATGCTCATAACCTCAGGTAGTGAAATTATGATGAGGAAAATTATGTGAGGACATGCATAGAATAAGAATGGCAAGAGGAAAAATCCCATGCTTAGTAGATGTGCTCTAGTAAATAAGAACACACTACCAAATAAGACAATTTTTGGGGAGATGGATAAAATATATTGGAACCCTAAAAATATGCAAGATTGTGAAACTGAGGAGGTACCCACTTATGATCTACATGATGCAAAAGCTTATGTATTTCATTCATATATTGAATAAAATGATGGGAATTGAGTTTATTTATCTTGGTCAACATATTTCAAGAGATAAGGGTGATAAAAAGTATCTTTTAGTAATTAATACCATATAAATCTATAGAACTAGTATAAAAATCAGAGTGCCCAACTATGTTGGCATGCCATCAAGTGAGAGTGGTAATCCAATTTCACATGCAAGTAAAAACATATTGTGAGGTACAAATACTATGATTTTAGTAGTAGCTACCCAAGCACCAATCTGGCCATGACACAACCCAATGTTGGGGTTGGTTGATTTTCACCCTAAATATGAGGTAGTGTTGGAGACATAGAAGGAGGTGACCATAGAGACACCTATAATTCAAGCACCTAGACAATAACCAATGTATTAGCCACACAAGTTATAGTATTTCAACATTTCATTAATGAATATATTAGAGTATAAAGGCATAGAAAATGTTGTAGAGAGTATCCAAAAATGCAATCTCATTTGGCATGCCAAAGGTGTCACTACATTGGAAAGAAAGGCAAGTCAATTGTGATTGTATTGCTAGATCACATACACACATCGTATCATAATTATGATTAAAAAAATCCATTATGGACTATGACCAACTAAAGGAGGATTTTATGGAGGAATTTGATATTTCTAAGTTAAAAAAATAGAGCATATATACTTTGAATGAGATTAATAAATAATTGAATGAGACCATCTGTGCATGTGACATAAGGTTTAAGACCTTGATATATAAGCTCATATATGAGATACATATAATTTATCATGCATAAATTTTTATGGAGAGTTATTTCCCCCCTTCAAACATGCTTTATCCATGAAAACTTTTATAAAGCCACGAGAGGTCATAGAAGAAATGTTGAGGGTTAAATCAATTGGCACTATATATATAGGGATTAACCCCTTCATGGAGTCAAAAATCATCTCAAAAGAATATTAGTTACAAAAATTAATTGATAATAGCACACATGACAATTGTAATAATTTATGGTGTACTGATTATGAGGTTGAAATCCAAAATAAGAATAACTATCCAAAGCATTGTGTAAGGGCATTACTAAAATCCTATGGAATCTGCCATAAAGACCATGGTTTTCATGTTTTCCAATTTTTTTAGAGGTAAATATAGATGCATGTTTCTCTATACTATAAAATATGTGTAGGATCAAAAAATATAGAATCAAACTAAGATAGTGAAACAAACACAAATGATCCTATTTTAAAATCAAATCAACCTATGATATAATAGCAAATGAAGAAAACATAAATAAAGTAATACTTACAACCATGAAGTATGTGTCACCTTATCCATTATGATCAAATAATGATTTAATCTTGATTTTAATGTATGTAGATGCTCAATTATTCTCCATACAAAGTGAATTTTGTAATGTGTAGTTTTTTCAAATGGCTTGGATGCTTAATAGGTTTGATTGAAAAATAAATAACACTTCGTTAGCTTGAAGGTTGATTATTTGAGTGGAAGATTGCACATCAATTTATAGGCTTGAAGATGGTGAGATGAATGGTTGAGAATAATATGAATATGTTTAATTATAATAATAATCAATGGTTGGATTTGTGTCCTTATTCCAATGTATGATGACTATCTCCCATGTGTTGAGAAGAAGGGGGAAATTTAGTTGGTAGTTGAGTGATTCAACATGAATGGGTCAATATAGTTGAAAAATTGAGGGATGAATCAAAATTTAGTTGAAATGTTCTAATATGACCCATGAAGTGGTTGAGGAAGTTAAGTAAGGTGTTTTGATGAGTCAACATTTGGTTGAGACAAATGTGGAGAATGTCTAGATGAGGTGGAAAGTTTGGATGTAATTAGTTTTAGAGGAAAATATGTGTGGATAATTTAATTATGTATTTATTTTAAATGTGGATGGAAATGATGTTAATATGAATTCAAATTGGGGGTGGTGAAGGGTTAGCATGTCAAAGTTAATTTTGAATCATGAATTTTAGGTGTCTACATTTGCCCCTCTTTGAAATGGTGTTGTGAAGCAATGCCATTTAGAAGAATAGAAAACAAAGTATAGCATTGATGATTGTGGAAAAGAAAAGTTTCCCCATGTAATTGGAAATGAATGTGATGATGCCCCCTCAAGTTTTCATGCTTGAAAGTAGATGAACACTCAAAATGATTTTAAGAGATGATGATGATGATGGATACCATTAATAATGGAAGTATTAATTTCAATATAAATGCTCACAACATTGTAAGGATTGAGTGTAAAATGATTTTCCCCTAGTTGTTAAAAACTAAAGAAAAATATTTTAAAAAATGATATTTTCCATTAGTAGATTGCACACTTGGATGGTGCTACGTGAGTCAAACTTCATTATAATAGATGTGGGAATGATATAGTTCAATGGTGGTAAGTTATAGGCCCTAGAACAAAAAATATATATTGTTTGATGTGTGATATGATTGTACAAGATTGATATTTTCAAGAATTGATAAATATTTATAGTAAGTTGATTAATTATTGGTATGAAATTTTAAGAAATTTAATTGTGAAAGGTGAAATAATGATATAGGAGGGAAAATATTTGAATGATGGGTTTGAATTAATAGGGTAGGGGGTTGTTTAAAATTAATTTCTATAAATTCATTTCATTGTGTTGAGTTATTAGATTAGAATTTTGATATTTTTCTCTAGGGATTAAGGAGAGAATGAACCAAATTCCAATTGATATGCATTACAGTCAGTGTATACGAGCTTATTAGAGGCTAGAGGGAAGTAATTATGTATTAAGTAACAATTCTGAGTTTTTTATTTTTATTTTATTAGAATTTAATTCCTAGGGAGGTTGGAAAAAATGATTTTATTGTTTACCAAATGATGAATTCGGCATCGAGTGTGGAAAATTCATCAAGGTAAATGGTGAAATAATCAAAAATTAGGTATGGGGTTAAGTTTGGAAATTTTTTCCAATGTCACGATGAATTCATTAAAAAATGAAGCAAATTCATTGACAACTTAAATGAAATCATTAAAAACCTCAGTGAAATTGGTTAGAAGTCTAGTTAAATCATCTAAAAATCCAATAAATTTTAAAAATATAGTGGAAAAATCATCGAAGGGAATGCTTAATTTGTCATAGTAATGGAAAAATCAAGTGAAAATTATAAAAATACAAATTGACATGTTGGGAAATGATTAGGGAGATATATATGTGGAATTGTTTGATATGTTTGTCTAGGAGAGATATCTGATCTTATGTATGTGAGATAGATGCTTGAGAGATCTAGAAATGATGTCAAGGTTTAATAATTATGAGGCAAGTGTATTAGAGGTAATAGGGTTGGACTACATAGTAGATATGCCAAAGATAAAGGTAGATAGGGATTATTTGACTGCATTGGTGGAACACTAGCATAGTGAGATTAACACATTTCACCTAATGATAGGTGAGATGACTATTACACTAGAGTATGTATGGAGGATTTTGAGATTTCCCATACGAGGACATAATTTTAATGGAGTGAGGGCGAACATATAACTTTATAAGGTTTTTAGAAAGGACTTAATTTTGATAGTGAGGGGTGTCATAGATATTGATGTCTGCATGAGTCTAGATATAGATGCATTAATAATTGTAATGATGGTTATTGTCAGTGGCATTGTGTTACCTAAAAAGAGTGGGAGATTATTTCTAGTTGAATTACTAGATGTTATTGGAGATATTTTGGAGATCATGACATAATTTACATGGGTTCCATGCATTATTACACATTTATACAAGGACTTACACCATGTTTTGTATACAAGTGATGTTTATATAGGATCATCCACACTACTGTAGTTTTGGGCATAGGATCACTTGGAGATTGAGTGATCTATAGGTTAGATGAGGAGGAGGATGGTAGCTGAAACATTTTCATATGTATGGCATGTGTATGTAGGTGTACATAGGTCACATTTGGGAGATGTGTATTACTATAAGAGGGAAATTAATGATCTAGGAGCTGATCAAGTGATTTGGAGGCCAGACGGAGAGGTTGATCCACACTAGAGATAGGATTGAGACATTTGGATTATTGATGACATAAACTTATATTATTAATTTCCATGGGTACATTATAGATCAATATAGACTAGATAGGGTGATGGAATAGTTTGGCATTAGATAGGATATCCCAACAGGTCCATGTGTATTTGCATGAGCATTACATGAGAGAGCACAATGGGGTATAGGGACTAAATATAGAGTTATAGCATAGAGTTGGGACTAGGTAAAAATAATGACATTCTATGCTAGGATGGATGTGGTGTATGTTAGTATTACAGATCAATAAATAACATAATGAGATAAACATAGACCATTAAGGTTTATAGATCCACATGTGCCACCTAGGACATGGAGGTAAAGATTATAGGTTACATTTATAGAATTACCCTGGAGTAGAGGCCCATAAGTGAGGATTATAAGAGTTACTTTTTCACATGGTGGTGTAGGAGGAGATAGAGATGGGAATCAGTTGTAGGGTATAGAGACCATAGAGGATAAAGGAGACCAGGTGCATGATATAGAGATAGGTGAGGTTAGGGGAGATAGAGGAGGAGGAGAGACTCCCTTAGCTATGATTGACAATGATGGAGATTAAAATGGTGGTAGCTAAGACACATAGATGAGACATATACCAAAGGTACATATAGAGGGAGGAGATAGGGTAGGGTCATTAGGTCTAGTTAGATCAACAAAGGATGAGACCTTAATTATAGGTTTACATGAGGAGATTAGAGCTCAAGATAGTGAGATAGTAGGCTTATAAGGAGATAAAGGTGGAAAAGATAGACAGGTTGAGATGAGATTGACAAAGATAAGTAGATTAGAAGTTATGATAGATAGGAAATATGATAATATTGATAAGTAGACTAGAAGTTATGATAAATAGGAAATATGATAATATTGATAGGATGATAGTCAATGGATATGTGATAAATGGATGCATACTGACACATGATGTATCTACTCAAAATCCAAATTAGATAAGATTATCAAAAAGGTATAAATGAGAAAGAGACACATTGCAGATTGAGCTGGAGACAATGAAGGAGATATTGACTACTCCTAGGTAGCTAAAGGCATTATCAAATGTGATGAGGGTGATGGATTAATCCATATACCATATGAGTATATATGAGTAGGTAGTTCCACTAGGATAGTGATCAGCATATTTTAGAGAGTACTCCTCTAGGTGGACATCATATATGAGAATAGGACATATGATGGCTTTTGAGAGATTTATGGGACAAATATGTTAGTGTGTTATGGGTCCTCCAAAGAGTACACCATGATGATATGATATAATCCCATCTATAGGTTCCCATCTAAGGGTTAGGGAGATACATGAAATGATGATGTATACACATTTTTTAGATATATCATTGTATTGATGTATTTTAACACATTCAATACACACACACACACACACACACATGATTATATTTTTCCTTAGACTTATGCTATGGGCATGTTATTATTTATGGATTTTTTAAGTTTATATGCATCTTAGATGATGTAGATGGATATATGTGACTTGTATATGCAATTAATTTACCCTACTTTTGGTATGTTATGAGCACATGTTAATCTTTTTGGCATTTATTATGGTATAATGGAATGGAATAATGTATGTATGCATGGATGATTTAGATAAATAACCTTTTCTTTATTTGATTTGTTTTTATTTCATACTTCCAACCTTTATTTGATATAGTGTAAGATAAAATGCATAAATGATATGGAAAATCCATGATGTCTATTGTGTTATATGTGTATGGACTAGAAGATTAATTTATGAAAGACTTAGTGCATAATGATATGAAAGACCATAATCACACCATTTTTGATACACATAATGATCTAGACTCAAGAATCAATAATGAAAAAAGGTAAAAATATTTACAAAAATGTAACCATGTAAGTATGATGAACAAAGAAGGAAATAAAAATTGCTTAAGTAGAAAAATAAACACACAATATATACAAAATAAAAGTACACACAAAATATAAATAAATTACTAAGAAAAAAAATGAATAAACACAAAAAAGTGAATAAATGACAATGAAAACACAAAATAAGGTAAATGACACAAAAACTAATCAAATGACTTCATGGATGCCCTAAGCTAGAATTGAACCTTTGGTAATTGAGATCTATGACAATGTTGAATGTTCGATGAGGAAATCCTTAGAAGAGATGATGGATAAATAAAATTTTATTGATTTTAATGGGGTGGAAGTAAAATTAAAGTCATGTTGAAAGGATGTTTCATGATACGATGGGATGATGGTGGTGGTGGTCAAGTTGACCCTAGAGATCCTACCTCTCTAAGCACTACCTACATAGTTCACTGTGGACAAATTCCATTGGGAAAATTAGGCCAGATGTATTTATCCCATTATGGTAATGGATGAAAACATGATGATGTGATTTAGTTGAAATATGAGGAGTTGATGGATTTTTTCCCAAGAAATGAGTGTCTAAATGATGATTGGTTAATATGTGGAGAAATGTAAGATATATTTTGATATAATTTAATAGATAAAGTGTTGTTAGATGAGTGGATAAGTATTAATTATATTATATAAAATATGTTACCAACACATTAATAATGGAATATTTACATAACTACAAAGGTCAAACTTAAAACTAACCTATCATGGTTAAACTAAAGGACAGGATTTGTACAAGTAAATAAAGAGATGCAAATGGAGAATGAATATATATGAAAGTGATTAATTAAATGGGATGCCCCAAAGTAATTAGGGTGTCTATATATAATGAATTTACACATATCACCATAAAGTATTTTCAGCATGGTACTTACCGAAAATTCTATAAGAATGGTTTTCACTTTTGGATGGATTTGTTTGTTTATTTTTTGATTTTTTTGATTTTTTTCACATAAGACATATTTACAATAGCACTAGAGTTACTTAGGAATACAAACACTTGAGGTAAATTATGTTCACAATTTCATCAAACTCCTCTCCATATTCCATGGCCAATTTTTGATCTCCAAATCCATATTTTTAAATGACTGTGTATGAACCCAACCAATTTGGTTCGAATGTCCCTTTATTCTCTCGATCAAACATTGGTGTTCCATTTATTTTACTTAAGAACAAGATATACAATTTCAAAATATTTATCTTTCTTTATCTTATTATAGATAAAGTAAAGGTGATTATGATATACTTGTAAATTTTTTAGGGCATTAATAACTTTCTCATCAAGGAGGTTGAGCTCCTTTAAGTGGGAAATGTGATAGGATTCATCATCAATTAGGTTTTTTAAATATATATGAAAAGATGGGAGATCAAATTTAATGGGTAATATGGAATTAGTGTTATAAAAAAGGGAGTATGGGATTTATAAAGTGGGTTTGTGGACACTTGTGTAGTATTCCCACAAAGTATGATAAAGTTGTGTGTCAGTCGTGACTGAATGCATTGACAACTCTTTTGAGAAATTTTAGGATATTTTTGTTTATTTCCTTAGCTTTACCTTTACCTTATAGGTAGTATGGAATGGAAAAATTGTATTTAATATGATAAGTATGGAAAAGTGCCTTTACATCCTTATTTTTTAATGATTTACAGTTATCAGATATAATAGTAGATGGAATTCCAAAGTGATAGATAATGTGGTTCAAGATGAACTAGGAAATTTTCTTGCTAGTGATATAAGTTAATGTCATGGATTCAAACCATTTATAAAAGTATTCATTATTTATAATAATATGCTTATGACCATATAAATAATTGTGATTCATTTTACCAATGAGGTCTAACCCCCATGTGTAAAATGTTAAAGGTGTAGTGATGGGTTGTAAGGCTTGTGATGGGATATGGATAAGGCCACTATGAATTTTACAAGTACACACTTCTTAACATATTTACAAGAATTAGATTCCATCATAGGCCAATAGTAACTAACACATAAAATATTTTTGGCAATTAATATGCCACTTATGTGAGCACCAAAGATTCCATCATGTACCTCCTCAATTACTAAGTTTGCCTCTTCAGAATTTAAACACCTTAACAAAGTTCCATCATAGATTTTTTGATATAGGGTGTTTCCAAGGATGGTGAAACATGAATTTATTTAGATTAAGGCCTTATTTTGATTATGGATTAAATTGGGTTGAATGAGGTTATTTGAGGAGACACACACACATACATACATATATGTTATGGTACCATGGGGAAGTGAGACCAACAACCTCACAAACCATATCTAAATATGGTGTATCATATGATGGTATAATCAAGTGCTCTACAATAAAATTATTTTTGGTTTTTAGATCAATTAATTAACTATTTTTTTCCATTATATCCTCTGCTTTGAGGCTAGTCTTGGTCACTTGTTCAAACTATATAAAATGGAAGCACAAATCAAGGATATCCACCACATGTTTTTAGGGACTAAATTTTCATATTTGTCTGGAAATTCATATAAGACATATTTGATAATAATCTTTGAATCACCAAATACTATAATATGTTAGATAACCCATTATATTTATGGCTTGAGATTAGATATGAGATCCTCATATTCTAATATGTTGTTTTGGCAAGGGAACTCTATCCAAAATGCTTTCAAAATTATATCTCCATCAAGAGTTATTATAATAATACCTAACCCAATCCATGATTAGTGAAATCACCATCAAAATACAATTTCAAAACTAGATATTCATCTATAGACATAATTGCTTCATTTGAAAAATTTATAGTGAAAGGTGTACAATCTACTAGAAGAGCTTCTACCAAAGTATCTACAAGTACATGTCCTTTTGATTTTTGGTTGACATACTCAAGATAAAACTCACTAAGAAGCATGACCCACTTATCCATTCTACCTGTTAGATATATTTTGGATAAGAGATATTTAGGTGGATCAATTTTAGTAATGATTTGATTGTTGAACATATAGTGACAAAAAAATTGTGAAGCAAAAACAACTATAAGAAATGATTTTTCCATAGGAGAGTAATTAACCTCACATGACACCAAATTTATGCTCAAGTAATAGACTACCTGTTCAAAACCTTTTTCATTGTGTTGTGCTAATAATCCCCCCAATGCTTATTGTGGTGTTGAATGTACAAATGAAATGGTTTGCCTAGTGTAGGTGGCATTAGAACAGGTGGATTGGAAAGATATTTTTTGAGATTTTCAAAAGATCTATGAAAATATTAACTCCAATGGAAATTAGTTTCCTTCTTGATTATAAATATAAAGGGGTGACATATATCTACAAGTTACAAGATGAACCTTCAAATTGCTTAAATTTTTCCTTGAAAACTATGTAGATGTTTGAGATTTTTGGGTGGAGTCATGTCCATGATAGCTATAACCTTTTAAATATCAACCTCAATGCCTCGAAGTGATACTATTAATCTAAATAATTTTCTTAAAGTAACCTAAAAAACACTTCTTTGGATTCAAACAGAGCTTGTATTCTCTCATTCTTTCAAAGATTTTGCATAGGACCTCAAGATGTTCTACTTTACTCTTGGATTTATATAGGATATCTTATACATAATATTCCATGATGTCATGAAATATGAATATCATTTCTCTTTTATAGGTAACTCTAACATTCTTAAGGCCGAAGGGCATTACTTGATAACAAAAAGTTCCCCAAGGAAATGTAAATGTTATCTTGTGTTGATCTTCAAGAGTGATTTTAATTTGATTATAACCTAAAAATCCATCCATCAAGGAAAAAATAGCATGACCTATGGTGGAGTCTATAATCATGTCTATGTTAGGAAACAAAAAATAATATTTTGGACATGATTTATTGATGTCTATAAAATATGTACAGACTTAGGTTCATGTTAGTTTCCTTGATATTGGAATGATGTTAGATATCCATTCAAATTAGTCAATATGACATATAAAACCAACCTATAATTGCCTTTTCAATTATTATTTCAAAAGTAGTGCTAATTTAGGATGCGTTTTTCTAAGTTTTTTCTTGAATGATTTGGTATCCTTATGGACAATAAGATGGTGCACAACTAGTGATGGATCTAATCATGGCATGATAACATATGACCAAGAAATCATGTTTGAAAATTATTTGAGGAAGAGTTTAACTATGGTTTATTATTCTTGATCTAATGACATATAAAGTTTCACATTTTTTGGATTTTCATTTGTCCCAATGTTAACCTCAATAGTATTTTCAATTAAGAGGTTAGTTTCTTAATGCTTTAGAGGAGGTGGAGGAAGATTAAATTCCCCTTCAGGTTATTCCTGATATGTAGAGGTTTTTGATATATTGATTTGATGTCATTTATATGGATTTAAAATCTCCCTAAAGTATGCATAATCATCCAATTAAATGGAAAAACCCTTTTCGTGGTCCCTCATTGGGATGTGATGACTGATTATCAAGACCTCG
This sequence comes from Torreya grandis, assembly GCA_037957365.1. Taxonomy (NCBI): domain Eukaryota; kingdom Viridiplantae; phylum Streptophyta; class Pinopsida; order Cupressales; family Taxaceae; genus Torreya; species Torreya grandis. Next base: position 2,947,745 of record JARHVA010000050.1, on the reverse strand, counting down.
AATATTGATTCATCATTATGGAAATGATTAAGTGGAGTTGATGGTTTTTGGTCCTATTGGATAGTATTTGGGTGTGTAACTTCAATCATTAGAATGACATTATTATTTAATAGGTTAGTGATGGTAAGATATTCGAATTGGATATATATGAAACTTGCTTTGGTGTCCAAAGAAGCTTCCTCAAACTCACTAGAAAGATCAATAACATGAAGTGTAGTTCTTAAATTATGTGGTTTAAATCCAATATCATGTAGGGCTTTATGTTATTTACAACTTATTGGTTATATACTACCTTATTCATGGAGACCAAGGCCCTTGCCTATATAATTCATGATGTTACACATGTTGGATTTATAAATAGGGTATTGGTTATTTAAGAAACATGTAGATTTTTTATCATAATGAAGCCATTAAGAGTTCAAATCTTCAATTTGCTCATCTAAAATGAAATCACCTTATACGAATGCTGTCTTGCCAGGGTTATGAAGCACTTAAGTGTCCTTTATATAGTGGGGCCTATCATGATTACTATGAGATATGTGGATTTTTATTAAGTAATGGGCATCATGAATTTCATATTTTCCCATCCCTCTATCCACAATGGTTAACTCAGATGGAAGAAATGATGTGGATTGTAAAGTGGAAGGTTCACTTGTATATGGTTGTATTGTGGGTGTTTGAATTGTAGATGGAAAATTTATGAAGGGTTAAATTAAGTCATTAGGATGAACATAATTAGATAATAGATAATGTCCTTAATATTAATATAAGTTTATTATATAACCAAGATATAATTGGGTCATTGATAATGTCCTTGTAATAATTTATAATATTGGAAGGGTGTTGGAACCATAATCACTAAGGGGGGGTGAATCGGTGATGCAAGAAAATAAAATTAAATTATAATTCATCAATATATTAACAATTTAATGTAATCATTCATGAATAATATAAACCATTAATTTCAATGAAAAAAGAACACAATGCAAGATCAAAGCACATAACACATGAATTATGTGGGAAACCCTCATGGGGGAGAAAACCCACTTAAAATAAGATTTGGACTATTGTCCTATAAATATATTTATTTAATTTATATCAACATAAAATTATCAATGAATACCCACCCCTTAATTTAGTCAAGCACCCACTTGACCTTTAGCTAACACCAACTAGCAAGGAGGCTACAACCCCCTAGGTAATCAAGCACCAACTCAATCACCTCCAAACTGATATCCACCTATGATATGATGTCTTACACACATGATGATTTTATTATCTTTATATAACACCTAAAAACATATCTATTTACCTCATATAATTTATGGTAGTCTATACAAACACAAATTTGACTCTTACATAGGCATACAACAACTATTTCTCTTCTACACTCGTCATACACAAGCTCATGACCTTCAAGCCATTCATCATTAAAAATATAATATTATTATATTTAAATAAAATCTTGAAACATCATGAATATCAGTCATACATAACCTATTAATTAATATTTAAACATATAATCAATGCACTTCTTCACTCTAGGTCATCTAGACAAACTAGGCCTAATTATGTCTTAAATTAATACACTCACTTACTGATTACCATCAACACCACTATATGATATTCATGACATGTTAAAAATTTTATTATTATTCTTTTAATTCACTCACACACTTCTTCAAACCCTCATACCATTCACTTCACTCTTTTAATTGATTTCCAGTCAAAACTAGGTCACCTAAGCAAAATGGGCCTAAAAGCCTTGAAACAAATCTTCTTACTTGCTCATAAACTAAAAAAATAATGTTATACCATTGTCACATATTCAAAATTATTTTATAATAGTTTTCATGGCCTCTTACCCTTATTCAAATTCATATATAGTTTTTTTCACACTCACATTGTCTAACTAGCACAATGAGCCCAAAATTGCCTTCTACATATGCATGATTATTTCTCCAATCAATCTTGGTCAAACACAACACTTTCCTTAAACCTATGTTACATATAATTTACATCAACTTATTAGGTCGGCCATACTTCAAATGGCTCTAACCCCCTATAGTCATATAAAATGTCCAAATTGGTAGTTTAAGTGTCACTTGTGACACCCTATTCATAGCTCCTTTTTGCATGCTCTTATGACCCTTATAGACACATTTTCACTCATTATCAGTCATCCAAAACCTTATGAATTATCATTCCACCTCAACCAAGCTGATTTTCCTAGGCCAATATTATTCCCCTAGGTCTCGATCCTATAGGACAAGAGTGCCATACCTAGACTATAGATCCAAACCATATGGTGTCACATTTTTATCACTCCTATCCATTTTAATTTCGATTCCAAATGGTTATTTTCATTTGGTCCCTACCCTTAATCATGTTAGCCTAGCATGAATACATCTGACCCATGACTAATTATTCCCTATAAAAGCCCATCCAAAGCTCATTTACAAGGGGGAGGTGATAAATATCACAAAGTAAGTAAGAATAAAAAATAATAATTAAGGTAAACTTCCCTATTCTTTGCATACAGTCACCCAACATAGCTGTAAAAACATTTAAAACCTCATACCAATCCCTAACCACCTTAAGCACTCTTAATTTGGAATTTTTGCATCCACATCACACTATTGCACAAAGCACATTAGGTAGGAGAACTACATATGTATTGATCGCTCTTTAGAGTATTGGTATGTAGGAAACATGCCCACATAAGGGGTGTGGATTACACATTCAATGCATATTACACACTAACCTCCCTTTCTCAAGTGATATAAAGACAATTTTATTAAGCATGATGGAGGGTTAGGGTTTGAAGATTAATATATCTCTATAGTGAGTTCCATCATGAATCATCACTCAATATTTCATAGGCAATCTCACACAAGAACAACATAAAAACCCAAAAAAAATTAGATCTCTATAACTAGTTTGGACAATAGTAGCAGGAATGGACTACAGCACTAGACCTTGAAGTGTCTTATTTTTGGTGCTCTTGTCCTTTCATCAAATGAAATATAGATGAAGATTCATGATACTATCCCAATATTGCATAGCCTCTATCTTAGTCATCTTAGTCTAGTTTTAGGCTAAGTTATATTTCTCCTTATTTATTGTTATTTTTAGAAAGGTAAAAAAGATACATAAATTATACAAATTAAGATTGTATTTATTGAAATATTATTTACTGATTTATTAAACCAAACCCTTAAATAAAATAGGAATAAAAATCCATTATACCCAAAAAAAGAAATCATTTAGTAAACCTGACTTACTTTGTTTGCACACAAAAACCCTAGAAACCCTAGGGAAAATTCCTTGCTAATTTTGTTCAGTAATTTTTTGATTTTTCCTACATATTTAAATTATAATTTCACATTTATTTATTTTTACATTTACCATAGTAATTTTTAAAAATTATTTACTTCAAACCCTAGTTGAATTTACTAGGTCCCTACGCTCTTGAAGTATCACCTTACATCTAAATCAGATTTCACATAAAAATCAAAAAGGGATCTCACTTATTTCAAAACATTTCTTGTAAATAATAGGGAGTCCATACTTGGTCCTATCATGTATATGAATGATAAAATTTACTATATGTTAATGCAAATCTTCATTATTTCCATTTCATGCTTACTTTTCATAATATGGGATGATATCAAGAAATTTATTGTTAAATTTGTTAAATCCCTTTTCTTCAAAGCAATGTTTAATTTTTTTAATACAAGGTTTCATTACATACTTTATCTCTCTCATGTGGAATAATTTTCAACTCTATCTTGCTAAACATATTAGAAATGTCATATCACAAGTTAATTTTTTTTTGCATTAGTGCATAGTTTCATGCTCTCTATCCCTTGCTTGTTATCTCTCATATGGAATGCACTTTATAATCATATTATTATATAACTTATAACTCCAATTACATGTATTTCATCCCACATATATGTTTTCTACCTAGATGCATATAAATATTTGGCTACTTTTTAATATTTACATATCACTACTAGACATAAGAAAACACTAGTGATTATATCTATCCATCCTCCCCTCAAACTTGGTACATCTAGCTCTTATCCCATACCTACTACTAGCTCTATGTCAATATTAGATCATGTAGTATGTGTTATAACCCAAGTTTATGAAGATAGGTAAGTTGATTATACCCATGGCTATAACTTTGTCACTTAGGTTAGCACCCTTCTCGATATAGTTTCAATTCTCAAGATCCTTTAATGATTAGATGCTAATAAAGACATGTTGTATGCATCCCTTCATAATACTAGAGTTCTTGGTTCTGCTAAAATAGCTTATGTTGCCTCTATCCTCAACATAATGTAATGGACTGAAGAGCATATTTCCTTTGAGAAAAAGGATTTACCCCCACACCACATCATTGAACAACATCTACCTCTATATATTCAATTAATGATGTGGGGGTAAAAAGAGTGTTAGTTGATAATGGTTTAGGACTCAACATTTGCAATATTTATTTTCTTAAACCTCTTAATATATAACCTATAGATCTAGACCATTCCGATATGAACATCAGAGGTTTTGATAACATCCCATGGAAAGTCATGGGTCAAATAACACTCAATCTTATTGTGGGACCTAAGACATTTCCAAATACTTACTAAGTCATGCAAAATGACCTCAATTATAATTTATTACTTGGTCAGCCTTGGATTCATGGCATGCATACATCCCCTTCCATACTCCATGTTTGTCTAAAATTTAGTCACAATGGCTACATCTACACATGCCCAATAGATAATAAACCTTTTAAATACTACCAAGTTTTTGAATCTCCATAGATTACATTTCATACTTTAATCTTGGTAATATACCTACATAACCTGCTACTCATAGTGTACCCTCAAACCATGCAACACATCAAAAGATTCCAAGTTCTATAATAGCACTGATAACAAATTGCTAATTTACCTCCCATTTTGTACTTAAATGTTTTAATAAGATGGGATGTCATGATAAAGGTCTTGAAAAACATGAAAAATGAATTATCAATCCCATTGAGGCATCCACATAACATTGAAAGCAAGGACTGGGATATCATCTTACCCTTCTTCATGATAAACCTTCTTCTGCCACTTTAAAGCATATAAAGTTTTTTCCACCCATTATACCTATAGACCATAAAGTTAATCATACTTCTACATTATCACTGGTCTATCTTGATCTCATTGACAATACATTTTCACTAGATATGTTCACATTAGATGAATTCTCTAATGATGAATCCCTCCTATAGTTTCTTGAATCATATGAGGACCTCCCATCTTTCTATCATAAAAATAGATTTCCTCATCACACAAATGCCCATACTTACTTCATATAAAGTTCAAATTCTCCCCAGGACATACTAGTTGATTTAAATGCTACTATTCTTACAACCCCATACACACTAGATCGTTCCACATTGCTTTATGAGGAAATAGTTGATTTCAATTTTGGAACCGATCAGGATCCTTACATTGTCTTGTTATCTGCTACCCCACGAAAGGAATAGGATATAGATATTCATCAAAATTTAATAGATTTTTCATAACTCTTTGTTTGTTCTTACTCATATATTCTAGGAATTGATACATCTAGAAGATTCCATCAAATTCCTTTATACCCAGATGCTAAATTGGTTAAGCAAAAAAATCACAAAATATATCCTAAGATGGCTCTCTTCTCAAAGATGAGATCCAATGCCTCTTAGATGATGGCTTCATTCGACCAGTAACACACCCTAAATAAATCTCCAATATAGTCCCTATGGTAAAACCCAATGGATAAATTTGGTGTTGTTTTGATTCTTGAGATTTAAATAAAGCATGCCCAAAAGATGATTTCATCCTACCCAATATTGACATGATCGTAGATTCCATAGCTAGGTATGAAATGTTATCATTCATGGATGGCTTTTCAAGATATAACCAAATAAAAATTGGTAAAGAAGATCAAGAGAAAACATATTTTACAACACCTTAGGGTAAATTTTGTTAAATTGTCATGCCTTTTGGATTAAAAAATTCTAGAGCCACATATCAATGTACTATGATGCATATCTTTCATGACTCTATTTACCATACTATTGAGGATTATGTTGATGATATATTAGCTAAATCCAAACAATGACAACATCATGCTATCGATTTATGAAATATTTTTTAATGACTTAGGCAATACAATGTTGATTAAACCTGAAGAAATGTGTGTTTGGAGTTACATTAGGCAAACTCTTAGGTTTCATTATTTTCAGTTTGGTATAGGGGTTGACCCTAAGAAAGTCAAAACAATTATCAACATACCACCTCCTATGAACTTAAAACAACTTTGATCTTCACAAGGTAAGATCAAAGTAATCTACTATTTTTTAGCTCAACTTGATGATAAAAATTATTCATTCACTCAGTTATTAAAGAAAGATACAAATTTTTCCTATGACCAAGCTTGTCAAGAAATCTTTGACACAATCAAACAATATATTCTCAATCTACCTATACCTAACATGCATCTCCTACTATATATCTCAGCAATAGATCATGCATTAGGAGAACTCTTAGCACAACATGATGATTAACATACTGAGTGAGTAGTTTATTACATCAGTTGTATATTAGTTGATTATGAAAAAAATTATTCCACAATGGAAAAACTATGTCTAGCATTAGTTTTTTCCACATAAAAAATTTGACGTTACATGATCAATAATGAGACTCAGGTTATCACAAAATTAGATCCCTTGAAGTTTCTAATTTAAAAATGACATCTCTCTAGTCACATCACAAAATGGGTCATGTTATTCATAGAATTTGACTTAAATATAGTTCTATAGAAATTGATAAAGGGCTAAATCATTGTAGATCATTTGGAATCCACACCACTCTTGGATACTAATCCTATTAGTGACACATTTAGAGATGATTTCACTTCCTATTCTACTCATTTCAACACTTGGACCATGTTCTTTGATGGTTCTCGATGTGCATCTGGTGCAAGGGTAGGCATTTTCTTTGTCAACCCTTTTAGTCACATAGTTCCTATTACATATATTGTAGACACCAAAATAGTGTCAACCCCCCCTTGGTCCCTTTCTAACTTCAACATTCCTAACCTATACTTTATTAATTTAAAATAGTTATTTTAAATTAATAATCCCCCCTAGACACCCCACCTTGGATTCCTAGCTCTTAGGCCATTTATCACCCTATGACTAATCATAATTACCTAAGCCCTATTTCAACTCCCCCACTAATTCTCGCACCTATTAAACCTACCTTTAGACCATTTAATAATGACAACCAAACTTGTCAAATGGAAGAATGGGAAAAAGGCTAAAAATAGTCTTTTTTCCCATTCTCTAGCCGCCGATGTCGATTAACAGTCGACCGATGTCAGCGGTATCGCTGACGTCGGTTGCTTAAAACTAAATTTTGACCTTGATTGTAGAACTGAAGGTGAATTCTCTTGTTCCCAGGGTCCAAATTCTCTTACTCCTCGACTCTTTACAGGCATCAACATTCTATCATCACTCTCCAGGCTAAGAAACTCTACAAAATTCACTCCACACCAGGTTGAAACGTTGCATGAGGTCTCCTACATCAGCCATAATGGAAACAAGTCTTCTACCCTTCTGGTTTAGCCACAAGCAGAGCTAAGTACTATTCTGGTTTATATTTTAGTATTTTTAGAATGCATTGGTGATTAGTCCATTGAATATTCTTGAGTACTATTGATAGACAACCCGACTTTCTTCCCGAGGCCTTCCTCTCATTCTTATTCTCTTTCCACCCCTGTCCTCTACCTTAGCCCTTTCCCAGACCATCTTCACTATCCTGCAATCCTCCACAAACCATTAAATATACCCAGACTCCTTCCAAACCCCTTTATCGACCATAAACCCGTCTAAAACCCATCCAAGCCATTACCCTGACTGACATCAACCATTGTCCCTACCGACATCGGCATCCTAACTGACGTTGGCAACATTGACCAACTAATGCCGGTAGAACCACCGACGTCGGCGACTGTGGAAGACTTACAGTAGAACACAAGTACACATTATCTCTATTTATTTTGTTTAGTCTTTCACCATTTCTCTTTTTAGCAACACTCTTTTATCAACTAGTGGACTGTCATCCCTCAAGGAAGTCTTTGCACTTCTGGGACCGAGCTTTGCTTGGTAGTCCACCATATATCTATCTAACATTTTCTTTGTTTAAGTCTTTCTTATCTATAGGTGTCATCCTCCACAGCCAAAGAGGAGCTCCTTCAATCGTCTGGATATGGTGCGCAGCTTCATCTGGGTATCATCTAACCCCTGACCACTTATCTTAGTTTCTTTCATCTTCTGAATGTAAAAAGTGAAAATGAGTAGAAACATATATATTAATCTTCTCTTGCACTAACAACATCATAAAATATGAGGCACTTATATTGGGTCTCTTTGCTACCTAATCCCTCTAAATTAGATATATTCAAGTCTTTGGTGATTCTCAACTTGTGGTCAATCAAGTCAATGATGTCTATCAGATAAAAGAAGAACATATTATCCCATACCAAAATATGGTACAATGTTTATCATCATAGTTTGACTAATTTTCTAAATAAAGTATACCACAAAAATACAACTAACATGTAGATGCAATGGCAAGTGCCACATCTCTGATTCTTATTGACATCAATGATGATCAAGCTATTTTTATGGTTAAAAAATTACAATCACCATCAATATCCAATGTATATTTGATTACCCTTTCCATCTTAGCCATTACACACAGTTCCACAACTCTAGAGTGGTTTTTTGATATCTAAAAATTTATAAACAAATCTATTACACTAGACACTTTTTCACAAAATGACAAATACAAGTTACACAAAAAAACACTCCATTATGTAATCATTAGCAGAGGCCTTTTTCAGTAATTTTTTAATAGACAATTGCTTTGATGCTTGACTTCAATGGAAGTCAAAATTTATCTTGCACAAATACATGATAGTAAGTGTGGTGGTCACTTTAGTGGAAAAGCCAAGTCACACAAATTTATTTGATAGGGGTACTACTAGCCCACCATGGAAGATGAATGTTCACAATATGCAAAAGTATAAGATAAATATCAATGACATAGTAATCTAAAGCATGCACCATCACAACAATTATATCCTCTTGTCTCTCCATAGCCATTTATGTTATGTGGATTTGATATTATTAGAAAGATGAACCTTGAGTTCATCTATAGATATAAGTTTATCATTAAAACTATAGAATACTTTACAAAGTGGGTAGAATCCATTCCACTTCAATCTACCATAGGTGAGGACATTTATAGCTTCCTCATGACTATTATTATTTCATGATTTAGCTTACCCAAAGCTATCATTTTTAATTAATAACATCATTCAAGAACAAGACTATCAAGAAATTTTGTGAAAAAATATAAGATTAAACACACATTCTCCATTCCATACTACCCACAAGGAAACGGTCAAGTAGAGGCTACCAATAAACCCATCAACAACATTTCGAGCAAAATAGTAACCAAATTCAGAGATGATTGACACAATCAACTACTTTTTTAATTATGGGATTATCACACAAGTATTTATACGCCCATAGGAGCCACTGCTTATTCACTCATTTATAGCATAGAGGTAGTTTTACCATTAGAATTAGAAATCCCATCTCTATGTGTCTCCCTTAAAGGTATCCTCACTGATGACTAGTATCACAAAAAGCATCTACACCAACTCAAGTAGTTAGACCATACGTGCATTTAAGTAGTTGAATATCTCAAATTCTACCAGTAACGTATACAATGATCTTATAAAAAATGAGTTCACACTAGAGAATTTGAAGTTAATTATCTCATTCTCAAATAAAATCTTTGTAATGTCAATGCCAAAGAAGAAGTCAATGGAAAATTCAAACTGAATTGGCTAGGTCCATACCTCATTATCGACAATCTTATCCCTAAAGTGTATCATCTAGCCTCACTTGAAGGAAATAAACTCAAAAATACAATGAATATTATACATCTACATAGATTCCATGTATAGTATTTCATTACACACATTTTATTGTACATAATTTCTCTTTTTCTTACTTGTACATAATTTCTCAGATTAATTTTACATAGCTTCTTTTCAATTTATTGTACATAGTTTCCTTATGATTGATTTTACATATATTATTTTAAAAAAATCAAAAAACATTCAAATAATTCAAAATACCAAAAACATTTCAATTGCATGCATTATCCATGCTTTACATTTCTACTACCATCTATACTTACATTTTTTTGTTCTATGTTATTGTTTATCGATTTATCTAAATTACTATGCTTCACTTTATCTTCTTTGAGAGTGTGTAGTGACACCTAGATCCTTGATTGCTTTACTCTACCCATTAAGGGGGAATCCTATGTCTACATTTGAGACATACATTAACATATCTACCCATTGGGGGCATCTTCTACATGACTACACCATCCAAGTTATGTCATTCCTACCCCACACACTCTAGTTATCATGTTGATATACATTACTCACTAGCTTATATAGATTATTGTATCAACACTCACTAGTATATAGCACTTGTGTATTTATTAGCATCTACCTAGTCTTGTACTCCATGATATTTGCATACTTTCACTTCTTTCTTTGATTATTTAGATGTGATAGTATTTCTAGTATTTACATGCCTTCCATTCTTGTTTTGATTAGCTAGATGTGATTGCATTTCTTAGTTCCTATTTTATCTCTTGTGTGTGCCTTAGACATTTGCCAATTTCCTTTGCTTGTGATCTTATATGTGCTTGTGGTCCTCATGCCAACCTTGCTTGTTTTCAATTGTATGTGTATGTGGCATTTAAACATGCCTTGTATGCTTACTTTCTCAGTTTGAGTGACATGTGTCCATGTCCTTTGTTTTCTTGGCCCCTTGGACATTTTTGTATGCTTCTTACTTTTTGTCTTGAGTGCTTGTTTTCTTATTTGCTTCTCAATTATTTGCAATGCCATGATCCACATGATGCATTATCTTGATTTCTTGGATGCCATGATGGACATCATGCTCTATCTCTCCTTGAAAACTAATAACTAAAAACTAACCATCTTTCTAGTTTTAGTTCAATATACTACATAGGATATTACATTATTACATCTATCTAGGCATACCCCTATTGATCTAATAATATCTAATATATATTATGCTATATCTTGAAACATATTTTTTATTATCATTTTTATATCATGTATTTCATAGCATACCACACTTGTATGGCTCTTTATTCTAAGGGAAGTCATTTTAGGGTTTCATTCCTAACCTTAGAAGAGGGGCAACAAACAAGGGTTTTGTCATAGAGATCAGAACCTTCCATCGATCAAAAATTAGTTTTCAAAACACTTAGAACAATATTCAAAATTCAAACTAAGTAGAGCAAACTAGAAAGATAGTGATGAATATATAATAGTGATCATAAATATTAAAGGACAAGAGCACCATACTTAGACTACAACACCTGATAGTAAAGTGTCCTATTTTTGGCACTCCTATCTAAACAACAAAAAACCCAAATTTTCTAGAAATAGATAGAAAAGTAAGATCAGTTACAGTTTTGTCATCTATATTTTAGTTTAGATTGGGAAGTTTTAGTATAGTTTTAATTAGAGTATCTAGATATATGAGGCATAATGTATGGTATGATGGATCTCATTTCTAGTTTTAGATTGGGCAATTGGTGCAACTTCCAAATCAAAATCTATGTTATAGACACCAATGATTAAAGGTAACGTGTGCGACACATTTACCTTATTTTCTTTCTAGTTTAGTAATTTACCTAGGTATTCTTAGTAGTTGCATGCCTTATTCTATCTGTAGGTGGTTGGCATCATTTTGGAGTGGCTTTCATACAAGCCTAATCTCTACCTTTTGGAGTGGCCAAGATTGGCTTAGTTTTCAGCACACATTTAACTATCCATGCCACATAGTTAGATTATAGAGCATTCATGGGCTTCAAGAGCCATCTCATATGGCACACATTCATATCAGTATTAGTTAATAGCTTCACTTAATGGTAAATGATGGATCCAAAGGACCAACTAGCCTTTGTATTCTTAAGCCACCTACTCAGATGGATTAGACACATATTCTAAACATTGATTAACACACGCATGATCACATAAATTCACTTATTGGGTGATGATGGAGCCAAAGGGCTAGCCTTTGTATTATTGAGCCACTCTTATGGAATTGAGAACTCAACTCTATTTACGATATTAATTTTGGTACAACACATACCCAACATTACTCAACATCACTTAGCATCACACATCCTCATGGGCTTCACCTTTGCAGTAAGTTCAGGTATGTTTTCTACTTTTCCTTTATCTTATTATTTTGATTTGATACATCATTAAAATAAATGAGGGAAAATTTAGTCATATAAAATGTCCAAATTTGTAGTTTGAGTGTGGCTTGTGACACCCTATCCATAGCTCCTTTTTTCATGCTCTTGTGACCCTTCTAGACACTTTTTCGCTCATTATCAGTCATCTAAAACCTTATCAATAGTCATTTCACCTCATTTAAGATACTTTTTCTAGGCTAATCCTATTCCCCTAGGTCCTAAACCTATAGGACAAGAGTTCAATACTTGTACTATAGCAATGGACCCTAGGGTGTCCTATTTTTGGTATTTCTATCTATTTGCATCTTGAGCCCAAATGGTCATTTTCATTTGGTCCCTACCCTTAATCATGTTGGCCTAGCATGAATACATATAAACCATGACCAATTATTCCCTATAAAATCCCATCCAAAGCTCATTTACAAGGGGGATGTGACAAATATTACAAATCAAGAAAGAATACAAACAAAGCACTAAGGCAAACTTCCCTATTCTCTACATACAATCACCCAACATAATTACAAACACATTCAAACCCTCATATAATTCCCTAGCCACCTCAATCGCTCTCAATTTGGTATTTTTTCATCCACATCACACTATTGAACAAAGCACATTAAGTGGGAAAATTACAGAGGGATTGATCCCTCCTTAGAGTATTAGTATGTAGGCATTGTGCCCATACAAGAGGTGTGGATTACACATTCAATGCATCTTACACACTAACCCCCTTTCTCAAGTGATTCAAAGATTGTTTTATCAAGCATGATGGAGGGTTAGGTTTTTAATATTAAAATGTCTCTAAAATGAGTTTCATCATGAATCAACATTCAATATTTCATAGGTAGGCTCACATAAGAATATTGCAAAAACCCAAAAAGTTTTAGGTCTTTGTGACTAGTTTGGACAATAGCAGCAGGAGTGGACTACAACATCAAACCTTAAAGTGTCTTATTTGTTATGCTCCTATCCTTTCAATAAATTAAATATAGATTCATATTCATGACACTGTCCTATTCCTAGTCCTAGTCCTACATAGCTAGTTTCAGCCTCTATCTCAACTGTCTCAATCTAATTTCAAGGTAAGTTATATTTCTCCTTATTTATTGTTATTTTTAGAAAGGTAAAAAAGATAGATAAATTATACAAATTAAGACTATATCTAATAAAATATTATTTATTGATTTATTAATCTTTACCATTAACTAAAATAGGAATAAAACTCCATTACACCAAAAAAAAAGTTAAATCACCCCCTCACTAGACTTAATCAAATAGCCCTCCATTAGGCACAAGTTACATTAATATATTTTTACAATGCAATAGACCTCACCAAACATAATATAACTTTTATATACATAAAAAATAGGTATTATAAACCTTATATAGTTATTTCAATCCTTATACCACTTTCTTATCTTGTGAATATACCAATAGGCCTCAAGCCTTCATTAAGTCTCATGGAAACCTATTCCAATTACCCTTGTTTACTCAATGAATAATAAATGAACCAAGATGGTATACAAAGCACTTTAAAATGACTCAATCTTTCCAAATACATTTAATAAAACATATAATATCTATTTAAATTCTCAATATTCCTCAAATCATTTGCTCATACTCTAAAATCTCCATTAGGTATTAAAAACTTATTAGACTTAACTAGCCCAAAAATATTATCATCACAAAAGATGCTCAAACTAACTTAATATAAAATTTCCATGTATAATACACATATGGATTTAAATATAAATACCTTAGGAACATCATATAATCCATAATACACCTTAATTTATCCACCAAAATATCATAAACACCATTGCAAGAAGCCTACTTAAACCTACAATAATTATAGTCAACAAAAGTCAACTTTGACCTACAATAACTACACTTGTAAAAACATTCAAAAATCTAAATCACTTTTTTTGAATATCCCTTGAAATACTATACCACTTTTATTTTTACACTGCCATAAAATTCATCCATTATCAAAAGTTATAAACAGAATACTACTGACTAGTTTTCCTTTGTTTACTTGATACTGCAAATTTGGCTAAGTATGGAAAACAGTGAAATCTGCTTGGGAAACCAAAATTTCACCACCATAACTTTTTATATACATATTTTCATGACCTTAAATTTATACCATTTAAACTAGTATCAAATATTAACAAACCCATGTGATCACTTTCTTTTGAAATCTTCACACATGCTAATTATAACATCATCAATCTGCTTACTCAGGAAGTTCTACCAAGTTGACTTGGATAACCTAAACCTCCACAAGACTACTCTAATGAATTCCTTTCACTTCCAAAAGTTTTTCAATAAATTTTTATACCTAATATACCCTTAAAACATTTTCAATCACATCAAATTCTTGCACACATGATATGCACTCTTAAATCTACTTGGAACCTATCACTTTGTCATTAATGCATTATGTACTAAGATCACCTTGACATCAATGACAATAAATGCATCTCAATAACATGATAAAAAATATATCCATTTTTTATTGATGGATAAAACCTATCATAATGTTCTCTCCCAAATTAAACAACTCCTTCATTCTAATCTTTCTCCCCCTTTGACATTAATGATAAAGGATCTCCGTCTTAGCATGCCAACTTAATCCTTGGACCTGACAAACTGCTCATAGAGCTTATAAATATCCCATTAACATCATGCTCATATTCATGTAACCTATTCTCAAATCATACTCAACCACACCAGCTCCTTGTAATTGAAACATCTCACATATACTCCCTCTCACTCTATACATACCTTGCATATTATCAATTGAAGAGAACATACCTCTATTTGAATTGTTCCTTGATTCTTAGCTTATTGAAAACATGCCCAAACTTCACATACTCCTCAATAAACCTAATTTATCTCCCCATAACTCCATATTCCACTTGACCAAAACCAAAATATTTAAAACATATACAAGCAAACTCTCTTAAAAGAACATACCTTGAATGGAGCCATCTTCATCCACACATAGGTTACCACAACTATCTAACATCCTTTCATGAGATAAATAAATCAAATGATAATATTATTGGGTCAAAATTACCTATCTTATTTGTCCAATAACATTCTCATATGCATAAAACAACCACAATTGATCTGAATAAAAATAAAATACTCAAAGCAACTAAACTTACCCAAATCCATGCTTATATAAGAGCTCTTTAAGCTACAAACATGAACAAGCTGCCTCATTAGGCCATCTATGGATGAAATATGATTGTATTCATGCCTTAATTATACTTAAATCTGAACTTAACTTCACAATATTATCCCTACAAATACCTCTCTCTTGCACAAGAAAAGATACTCCTTTCCTATGTCACTTCAAAGAGTTATATTGCAAACAATGATACATAACTTAAAATTCTCATACCTTTGCATCAAGTGAATACCTCTTACAATACCATAACCTAATTTAACACTTTAATATCATTATTTTACACCTGATCACTAATTTTTGTGACTGAAATCATTGTACAACCCAAGATACACTATATCAAGGGTTTCTAGTGTTAAAACCCTTATACTAACCAAGGACACTCAAAGTAAGATATTATTCCACAAATAAATTTAGACATTCAAATAAATTATCATATATATTAATAGGTGATATACATATTTAAAAAAATTTAAATCAATTTAAATAATTCATACTCAATTATAGGCATATTGAGACAAAGAACATACCTTGACCCAATGACTAACTTCTCACTTATCAACCTTGCAACACCAATCCATGATGTTTCAAATGATTGAGTAATGCCTCTAAGAATCCTAATAGAGACACCTCACCTTTCATGTCACTTATAAAACTTTAAACTTAGGATATTCCCTAGTATCCATACTCTTCACTAGTTTGCTTGTCTTTCCTAAGCCTCCTCATAGGCTTGATTGGCTCATCCATCTTCTCTTTGACTCCTTTGTCAACTTACACTAATAAATATCATTCTTGTCTTGCCTTCATATATACCACAAAAAAAAACCATGTTTACTAATATTCTCAACAATCAATTCATCCTTGGTCTCAATCTGATCTTTCTTAATAGTCTTAGGTCTCCATATCCCTGTATGACCTCTTCCTTGCACAATAGGAGATCCATACACCTTATTTTGCCTTGATAATTCATTCAACCTATTTTTAAAATATTTTGCAATATGATCAAATTTATGACATCTAAAACAAACAATATCATTCATACATTTTTCTTGACGATGGTTATTATCTCCTTTTGACAAGTTACTTCTCCTTTTGTAATCTCTTGCAATGTGACCAAACTGATTGCAAGCATAACATTATTTATGAGATGAATTGACAAACCTCATGGCATTATGATACCTTGTTGTTCTTATAACCTTGTTTTTCATGATATCATCCTTATTGACTTTATTCAATTCCTCTTTCTCAACCTTAAATGAATCTTGTTTGATCTTCAATTGAACACTCTCATCCTCTTTAGCTCTCATATTTGAATTTGCAGCCTGTAACTAAATTCTGATATCTTGGATGGTCTCCTTATCCCTTTGAGATTATTTAGTCATGTCATCCTTCAATCTAAATTCTTAGTCTTAAATAATATTTATAGAATCAAGATTATATTTTAACTCATCATGTTCACCTTGCTTTGAACTCAACTTGGCATTTGTCTCTTCTAACTGAGTCTTGAGGTGTATGCATTCTTCCTCTTTTTAACTCATATTTGTATTGGTAACCTTTAATTGATCCTCAATAAAGATGAGCTTATCTTTATAAAATTTTTATATTTATCTTGCTTTCAAATATTCTAACTCATTATTGAACTTGATATGTTCTTGATTCCTCTTTTCCTCTTTATCAGACTTTCCTGACAAACTTCCCTTAAGATAACTGACTTGTCCTTCAAGACATTTGATCATATTCCTCATTTTATAATTTCTCTTATTTTTCACTTTTAGTTCACCAAGTGTACCCATGAGCTTAATTTATATATCAACTTCTTCTTCCTCTTCACTATCATTGAAAACTACTCTATCAAACATGATGATCTTTTCACCCATATTGTACCTTGGATCACCTTCAAGTGGTTTAACTTTCACAGAAGGTCCTACTCTGATGCCAATTATTGGAAGAAAAATCACTAAGAGGGGAGTGATTAATGATGTAATTAAATCAATTTAATAATAATTCATCAAGATCTTAAGCATTTAACATAATCATTCATGAATCATATAAACTCTTCATTGTGATTAACAAAGAACATAGAGCAAGATCAAAGCACATAACACATGAATTATGTGAGAAACCCTCATGGAAGAGAAAACCCACTTGAAAAAAGCTTTGGAATACTATATTATAAATATATTTATTCAATTTATATCAAAACCAACTGATCAATAATCACTCACCCCCCAATTTATTCAATCACCCACTTGACCTTTAGCTAACACCAACTAGCAAGGAGGCTATAACCCCCTAAGTGATCAAGCACCAACTAAATCACCTCCAAACTAATATATTAAACAAATTATTATGATATTATCTTTATATAACACCTAAAAACCTAACTCTCTACCTCATGCAATTTATGATAGTTCATATAAACACAATTATGCCTCTTACATAGGCATACAACAACTCTTTCTCTTCTACACTCCTCATACACAAGATCATGACCTTGAGGCCATTCCTCATTCACACTCTAATATTTTTAGATTTAAATAAAGTCTTGAAACATCATTAATATAATTCATACACAACCTATTCATTAATATTTCACCATTTAATCAATGCACTTCTTCACTCTAGGTCATCTAGACAAACTAGGCCTAATTATGCCTTGCATCAATACACAAACTTACTGCTAACCTCCAACACCACTATCTGATATTTATGACATGTTAAAAATGTTATTATAATTATTTTCATGCACTCACACACTTTTTAAAACCCTCATACCATTCTCTTCACTCTTCTAAGTGATTTCCAATCAAAACTAGGTCACATAAACAAAATAGGCCTAAAAGCCTTGAAACAAATATTCTTACTTGCTCATGAACTAAAAAAAATAATGTTATACCATTATTAAATATTTAACATTATTTTATTATATTTTTCATTTCATCTTACACTTTCATAAATTCATATATAATTTGTTTCACACTCACATTGTCTAACTAGCACAATGAGCCCAAAATTGCCTTCTACATATGCATGATTCTTTCTCCAATCAATCTTGGTTGGCCACAACAATTTACTTAGCCCTTAATAATTATATCTTAATTGGATAAAAATCAAAATATATATTATTATTCATTACATATAATTCACATAAACTTATTAGGTCAGTCATACTTCAAATGGCTCTAACCCCCTCACTAAACTTAAGCAAATAGCCCTCCATTAAGCACAAGTTACATTAAGACCTTTTTACAATGCAATAGACCTCACCAAACATAATATAAATTTTATATACATAAAAAATAGGTCTTATATACCTTATCTAGGTATTTCAATCCTTATACCACTCGCTTACCTTGTGAAGATACCAATAGGCCTCAAGCCTTCATTAGGTCTCATGGAGACCTATTCTAGTTACCCTTGTTTACTTAACAAACAACAAATGAGCCAATATGGTTCATAAATCACTTTAAAATGAATCAATATTTCCAAATACATTTAATACAAACTATAATATCTCTTACCTTTCTCAATATTCCTCAAATCATTTTCTCATACTCTGAAACCTCCATTAGGTCTTAAAAACATATTAGCTTTAATTAGCCCAAAAGCACTATCTTCACAAAAGAGGCTCAAACTAACTGAATATAAATTTTCCATGTATAATCCACATATATATTGAAATATAAAGACCTTAGGAACATCATAAAATCCATAATACACCTTAATTCAACCTCTGAAGGCTCATAAACACCACTGTAAGAAGCCTACTCAAACCTGCAATAATTACAATCAACAAAAGTCAACTTTGACATATAATAAATACACTTGTATGAACATTAAAAACTCCAAACCAATTTTCATGGATGTAAATTTAATTAATATACCACTTTTATTTTTAAACCACCATAAAATTCATCCATTATCAAAAGTTATAAACAAAATACTACTGGCTAGTTTTCTTTATATTGCAAATTTGGCTATAAGTATGGAAAACAGTGAAATCTGCCTAGAAGAGCACCTTTTCACCACCATATATTTTTATATACATATTTTCATGACCTAAAAATTTTACCATAGAAACTAAGAACAAATATTTATAAACCCATGTGACCACTTTCTTCTGAAATATTCACATGTGCTAATTCTGGCATCATCATTCTGCTTACTTCAGAAGTTCTGCCAAGTTGACTAGGATAACCTAGACCTTCACAAGACTATTCTAATGAATTCCTTTCACTTCCAAAAGTGACCTAATCACTCTTTACACCTATTATGACCTTTCAAACATGGCCAATCACCTCAAATGGTTTCACACATGATATGCACTCTCAAATACACTTGGATCCTATCACTTTGTCATTAATGCATTATGTACTAATATCACCTTGACATCAATGAAAATCAATGCATCTCAATAACATGCTCAATAAATGGTTACAGATCACTAGGTATAGTTACTTTGATGTTATCAGAAGAAAACTTCAAACATTGATGGAGGATGGATGGAACAATGTTAATGGTATGAATCCATGGATGTCTAAGGAGTAAATTATATAGAATATCTAAGTCAAGAATGTGGACTAAATTATCTTTAATGATAGGCCCCACCATAAGAGGAAGATAAATAGTGCCCATGGACTCATATTTTTTATTATCATACACCTTAATAGTGATAATGTTAGGCTCTAGTGCTTTTTTAAAATATCCCAAATGTTCTATTAACCTTAATGTACATAAATTCAAATCTGAGCCATTGTATATAAACACCCTTTTTACTTTGTGCCTAGAGATTATGACTTATATATACAAAGGTAAATTATGTGCAGATCCCATAGGGGAGATATCATAATGATCAAGTTTAACTTGATTATTAGTGGGTAAGTTTCTAATTAATGCTTAAAAAATGGATGGATTGATGTCTTGAGGAAATTTGGACCCTTGAAGGGTTTTATATAATATGTATTTATATACAAGTGATGTCTTGAGAAGTTATAAGATGGTTATATGAGATGGTGTCTTCTCAAGTTTATTTATATTGTTGTACTTACACTCAATGGTAGGTGAGGATGCACTTGGAAGGGTCATATTTTCACACATTTTTATAATGGCATAATCTTTAGATTTTACTATGATAATAGAAACATGATGATTCATATAGTCAATACAATTGACTATAGATTCAAAAGGGTGATTAGTTTTATTTACATTGATAGTATGGGATTGCTCTTTACCTTGTTTATTATTCCTTGCTCATGTTTTAGAAATGGATCCTTATATAAACCCAACTTTTGATTATTTGATGATGAAAATTGGTTTTCAATGGTAATATCCCCATGATTGATGAGGTATTGAATGTAGTGTTTAAGCCTCATAAAACTATTTTTTGAGTGTCCCTTAATCTTGTGGTATTCATAGTATTCATTTTCTCGGTACCACTTAGGTTTAGGAACATTTTATTCAAATGGTTTTGTGTTGGGGAAAATAACCATGTTTGCATTGGCCAAATTTTGAAACACCACCTCATAAGGTTCTCCCAAAGGAGTAAATTTGTGCTTACAATTTTCCTATCTTTTTTGGCCACTTTCAATAGTGATATTGTTGATAGGTTGAGATTTTTAGACTTTTTACATCAGTTACACCATCACCTAGAATACTTTTATTTTTGGCAAAGAATTTGGGATTTTTTGTATGATTTGAATAATTAGTGTTTGGTTTTAAAATATGAATGAAACCCTTGGATATTAAATTTTTTTCAATTTGAACTCCCTTTTCTATGATCTCATCAAATGTTGTGGGATTATGAAGCTGTAATTGATGCACCAAATCTAAATTGAGATTGTCAGTAAAGATGGCAATAATTTGTTTTTCAATTGGTGACCATGGAAAAAATATCACCAATGATTTCCATATTTGTAAGGAGGCAAAATGTTCACAATTTCATTATTTGGGATTATAAGTCAACCATGGTTAGTTTCTTATCAACATTTTAAGAGAAGTGGCACATAAACTTTATGAATAAATATTCAAAGGTAGTGATTAATCCTTTGGGTAAGTGAAGGAACCACTCTAAGGTTTGACCCCCTAGACTACATGGAAAAGTTATTAATAAGTATACATTTTTATAGATGATGTCAACATAAGACATATAAAACTCTTTAAGATGTTCCATAAGATCTCCATTACTTTTGTATTTATCAAACTTAGGGAGTTCAAAATGTGTAATAAATGCATCATCATGTTTAA
Source organism: Torreya grandis (assembly GCA_037957365.1). Taxonomy (NCBI): domain Eukaryota; kingdom Viridiplantae; phylum Streptophyta; class Pinopsida; order Cupressales; family Taxaceae; genus Torreya; species Torreya grandis. The sequence goes on along the minus strand of JARHVA010000050.1, from coordinate 2,925,875 downwards.
ATATCAAAGGGATACAGGAATATTTATTCAAATTTAAAGTGATTTTGTTTGGAAAAGGTTTCATCTTCTAAACCTTGGATATTATCTTTAATATTTTTCCATTAATGGATAAATTATGGTGGGAGTTTATTAGAAGTAGTGAATGTGTTTTGATTCAAGTTTGGTTGTGAAAATAGATTTGATATTGAACCAAAATGTTATTTTAAATTGATACTAGAGTTGGATGATGAATTGGGTTTGAAGGTTATATTGGGTTTTATGAATGACTTTTTATTTGTGGTAATTTGATGTGTGGATGGATTTGAATTGAAAATTTAAAGTTGATTTGAAGTTATGCCAAAAACAAAATTGGGATGTTGATTTGTGATTGGTGAATTTGAATGAACATTCAAATTCAGATTTTGATTAATTTGTGAACTTGAATATGTATTCAAGTTCATATTTTTATGTTGATTATTGATAAGTGAATTTGAATGAATATTCAAATTTGGGTTTGGATTAATGTGTGAGATTGAATATGTATTCAAATTTGGATTTTTATAATGTTGATTAACTGGTTAATTTTAATGAGCATTCAAATTTGGATTTTTATTACTGTATGAACTTGAATATGCATTCAAGTTTTAAATTTGATGTTGTTGGTTGTTGATGGGTGAATTTGAATGAACATTAAAATTCAGATTTTGGTTGAATTTTAAACATGAGTATGAATTCAAGTTCAGATTTGTAGGTTGATTGTTGATGAGTAAATTTGAATGGATATTCAAATTTAGATTTTGATTGATTTGGTTGATGTGTGGGGTTGAATGAACATTAAAACCTAGATTTTTATTGGATTGATTGCTGGATGAGATTGAATGGATATTCAAATTTTGATTTGGATTATTATTATGATAGGTAAATTCAAATATGTATTTGAATCCAAATTTGGTTGAGATAATCTTATATTAATACTAGGATTACTTAGATTTGGATTTATGGCTTGGTTGAGTAAGGGATTGTTTGTGTTATTGTCTTGAAAATTTGTAATCTCTTGATCTAATTGATGTGCATGGGATTTACTATTAAAAAAATGATTTGGTTGGGGTGTGTCTTCATTTATGATAGTTTACCCTTTATTGATAAACATGAGCATTAGGTGGACTTATGATAACCTTGTTGTTCCCTAAGGAACCATTGTATGTAGCTTGGTCTTGGATTGGGTATGTTTATTCATTCATAACAATCAAATGATTTAGATTTTTGACTTCAAAATATAAATTAATTTTATTCCTTACACTCAAAGCTTGGATCAAGACCTCATCTTTGTTGGCTAGGATATATTCGATGATTTTTGAAGGGGGTAAAATGGCTCTAGGACTATTTCATCTTGATAATATCCCTCTTAGTATTCATTTTCATGAATATCATGAATTTAAAATCAATGCTCTTGATTACCAAAGTGAAAGTGGTCATTACCAAAATATTCTTCCCTCATCCTAGGGTTGTCCAACATAAACATGTGCCTAGTGATAGGTGACATTGACAAAAAATGGCTTGACTCAAAGATAAAAATGATGAAAGACCAAAATTAAAAAGTACTATGGTTGAAAATAAATTTGTGACTTTAGACCTTTCTTGATTTATAGTTTTCAGATATGATTTTGGTTTGAATTTACAAAATTCAAATATTATTTTCAATCAAAAAAAATTAGCATGTGGTATATCACAAGGGAGAAAAACATATAAGTTCCTAATTTAAACACACATACAATGCAAAAAAAGGGATAAAATTAGGATGAAGGATTTGAACAACTTTGAGGATTTTTATGCTACTTACTTGTCTATTAAATAGTGTCAACCAAATATTTCAAAGAACTGACTATGGAGGAAGTGTCATTCCTTTATCCCAATAGACCTAATTTCAAAGGTACATGGAAATTAACTTCTCCATGTTAATCACTAATTTATGTACCAAATTTAAATAGTAAAAAGGCTCACAGAGGCTTAAGGTTTTTAAAATATTATCTAATGGCAGTCATATAAATACCTTTTGGTATATGAGGACTAAAACCATGAAAGAAGATGACTTAACAAGAGCACACAAATGGGTCTAGTCCCAATGTTCCCAATATAGTCGTAAGATTTTAGTAGGTTGATGTCAAAAAAATAAAATTCCAAGGCAACTATTGAAACCCTAGGTATTAGAGCATGAAATCCCCTCACATCATGGTGTGTTTAAAATACAACACTACTTAGGCCTTTTAAATAATTGACACTCAATTTGTATACCCCACTAATATATGAGGTTTGGCCTACCATGTGGTGATGAAATCTATAATCGATAGATACCTTTAAAAAAAAAGTTAGTGATTGTCTCTTATTCTTAGGTATCATCACCAATGTGACATCAAGGGAAGAGCATACACACAAGCACAACTTGGGTAACACAAAAGTTACAAATTTATTTTTGATTCTCAAGTATCATCACCAATGTGACACCAAGGTAAGAGCATGGACAACTTTTACAACACAAAAAAAAAATTACTTGAAAATAAAGGATTAATTAACACCAAATAAAAAATGTGAGATAATTACTATGGAAAATAAACACTAAAGTGATTGTTTAAACACTAAATTTACAAGGTTAGTCCAAAAAATAAAAATAAAAATAAAATAGACTAGCAAGAAATAAAAATAACTTTTAGCTTACTTCATTTATTTAAAACTTTGACTAGTGACCTACAAAAAATAATTAGAAGTTTTTTGAAAAATGAGAAAATACGGCAACTTACAAAACTAGCCAAAAAGGATAAAAAAGATGACGAGAAAGTATAAATATTAGTATCTAGAATGATTTCCTATTCCATAGTCAAATGAAATAGTAAATTTTGTTAGTAGGCTAGACTTAGAGCAAAATACAAAGCAAGAAATGACAAATAGACACTTACAAAACAATTTCATTGTTTTAAATGATTTTGTTATTTACCTTGACAATTTCAATATTACTTAGATTGATTTCACTCATTTTTAAGATGATTTCACTAATTTTTAGGATAAAATATAAAATATAATAAAGACAAAAACTGAAACATAAAGGGTTTAAGCAAATAAAACACACATAGAGAATGTTAGAAAACTAAAAAACTACAAAAATGTGAGTAAAAAATTTCACTTGAACAAATTCACTATTTGCTTCAATGAATTCACTATTACACAAACTGAATTTACTAATTTCTAGGTTAATGTAAAACAAGCTCATAAACTCAAAAATTATCCTGTAACAACAAACAAAAAACTCCAAGACAAGGGTTAAACATATGTGCATAAGAAAAATAATAAAGAACAACTGAATTAATTTTCTAAATACACCTATGATGTAAATGATGAGGGAAAGGTTCCACTAGGCATGCCAAAATGTATGAGTAGTTAATATAGAATGAAAACTAAGCTAAGTAAATAAACATAAATGATCTTATTCTAAAGTCAACTAAATTTTTGAGAGAGCAACAAATGAAGAAAGTATAAACAAAGTAATACTTACAACCATGAAATATGCATCACCTTCTCCATTGTGATCAAAGAATGATTTTCTCTTGATTGCAATGTATGTGGATGTTCAATCCTTATTCATACAAAGTGAATTGGGAAATTTGTCGTTGTATCAAATGGATTAGATGCTTGATATATTTGATTGAAAAAGTGATAGCATTTCATTAGCTTGAAGGTTGATACTTTTAGTGGAGGATTGCATGTCAATTTATAGGCTTGAGGGTGGTGATATGAATGGTTGAGAATAATATGAATTTATTGAATTATAATAATAATCAATGGTTATATTTTATTCCTCATCCCAATAGATTATGACTAATTTGCATGTGTTAAGAATAAGAGGGAAAGTTAGTTTGATATTTTAGTGATTTAGCATGAATGGGTCAGTATAGCTGAAAATTCAAGAGATGACTCCCAAGTTAGTTGAAATGTTCTAAGATAACTCACGAGGTGGTCGAGGAAGTTTAGTACGGTAGTTGGATGAGTCAAAATTTGGTTGAGACAAATGTGGAGGATATCTAGAAGAGGTGAAAAATCTATATTTAATTAGTTTTAGAGGAAAATAGGTTTAGATGATTTAATTAATTAATTTTGAATTAATAAATTATTTTAAATGTGGATGTAAATTATTTTAATATGACTTCAAATTATAGATGTTGAAGGGTTAGTATTTCAAAGTTAATTTTAGCACTAAATGGTGAAATTTAGGTGTCTACAATATGTGAAGTGTTCACCCATAATACTAAATATTTTTGAGTGACAGTTGAACTTCATAAGGCACATGGGTGAGAAGCATGACATAAAACTATAGGGACTTCAAATCAATAGGAGGGTGATATGGTTTTGACCACCCATAAAAATTAAGATGTGGTAGTCATGGTGGAGGGAGATATCCCCTATGAACTTTCTACATGTGTAGCTCACCAAATCATTATCAGTAGGATTGAACAATTTTCAAAACCTTTGGATAATTTTAAGGAGAAATAGGCTATCAGAATAACCTAAACTCTATGCAAAGTTAATCTAAAAGGATAAGGATGAGAATGACACATAAATTATTTGGATCGTTTGGCATGTGATAGATGGATTTTAAAGGAGAGAGAAAGCAAGTTTCCCCAAGGCCCCAAGATTAATATAACTACATGTTGTGATGTCATGACTTAGTTAAGAACATTGGAGGCACCCAAGGAAAATTTCAATTATATAGAGTATTTAACATCTACTAAGTATATTGATGCCCTCAACTAGAACCTTATTCTATGAGAGGCAATAGATATGTTATGAAACCTGCAAGATGAGCTTTAACATGCAAAATATATGGAAACCAAGGCTCATGAATCATTTTAGAAGAAGACTAATAAGAAATAGGTTAATGACCACTCCAAATTATAAACCATTTTTTTCTCTAAATTAATTATTAACCTATTCAATAATTTGTTAATAAAAAACTTTGCAGGCCTAGCTAAAGAGCCTCTATAATTATGTCAAACAAAGGGAAGTGAGGTTAGTACCACATAAAACACTTTATACAATTAATAACTATTGATTGATTCAAACATTTATGGATTTTAGGTTTGTGACATACTAATTGATATAGGGGTGGAGGTAAAATTTATTATCAAATAGGCCTGGTGTAAAATGGGTAATGTATCTTTTAGACCTTCTTCTCATGTTCTATTCATGGTGAATAAAACTTATGCGTAACTAACCCTTAGGAATATTTAATAATTATTTTATTAATATAATGGGTTTGAAATTAATTAAATTCAAAGTAATTAACTTATTCGAGATAAATAATTAACCAACACTACTTGGAGGCCTTGGTGTTACACAAATAATGCATATATATGATTCAAGAAACATTACATGAGCTTTTAAAATGAGGGAAAACACTTGGTTATCCCCCTTGATAATAAACATGAAAACTCATATATTAAAAGCATATATTTGGTTGAGGATCTACATAAACATATAATATCCTTGAAAAAAGCATAATTTTTCTAGAACTTGATAATGATGGAGTCCTCTACTAGATTGATGTAAATTCATTTTTGAGATTACTATTTTTACATGTGATTGATGGGTGAAATAGTCATATGAGGTGGCCTAGTATAAATATGGCACCATAAACTTATATCCAAGGTTGAATACCTCATGTGGAAACCTAAATAATACCAATGCTAGAGTAATCTAGTATTTGAACTTAAAATATAGGTTTCATGGACCATGCTCAAGATGAAAAGGGTATTTAGATTTAATAAGAGAGATATTATTACCTTACCATAATATTATGGCTTATATAATGCTACAAAAATTTTGAATTATATATAAGGAAGTTTACCAAAAATAACTAACCATTTGCATGAATTAGTATACACATTAAGGAGTGTGGATGTGCATTGGTGGGTGACACATAAGCTTACCCTACCAATATGGGCTGCTATGAAGGAGGATATGTGCACCCATTTTGAGTGAAATAATATCAATTGAGGATTTCCTATTTATAATGGGAATTATTCTCTAGAAAGACATCTCCTCAGTTGTGAATAATTATTGATGGAGAGAACACATTATACTCTAGTAAGAATGTGTGTCCTCGTAGTTTATGGTCAATTTAAGCCTCTAGCTCATGCGTGGTATAATATATGTGAAAATTTTAGATAAAATTCTAAATGTGAGGGTATGAAATTTGATTTTATTCATAATTAATCTTATTTACCCAAAACTTGAGCTCTACCAACCCTCACTATGGATGTTTCAGGTCATTATGGAGAAGGGAGCCATCATGACAAAACACATGTAGAAAATGAATAGCGATAAGGCCCTTGCACTACCAAATATGTTCAAATAATGTAGTGTAAATAATGAATCCATTGAAAATTATGATGAGGTATGGATGGATCATAATTGGAAATATAATTGAAATAAGGAAAAGGTGGTGCAAAAGGTAGAAAAGACTCTACCTAAAGATGGTACAATCACTTGAAGACTGAGAATTATTAGGAGGAACCCAACGTTATAGATGTATAGAAAGACACCAATAAGTACTATTATGACCCAATAAAAACCATTAATATTAACACTAGTACTGAGGAGAAACCTAATATTTACATCATTAGTGATTATATGTTTGATGAGGAATTGGCCAGTATTGAATGCTAGAGAAATGGTTGTGCTAGGAAAGGAGTTTAGGATTAGAGGGGTTTAGAAATGAGGGCCTAAAAGGAGGATAAGAAAAAAAATGAGGGTAGGATAATGGTAATGATAAGGGTGAAAAGGTAGAGGATAAATAAGAAAAGGTGAAATAAGATGTGTGCAAAGAGAAATAATAAGAAGTTTTTGGTGTTAAAATGATAGACATAGAGGGACTTGATGATGGTGTAAATAAATACAACAATCCATAGGACATAGTACATGTACATTCAACTTAAACCTAAAATAAATATGTGAAAACTAATTAATATGGTTTTATAGAAGAGGAAGAATAAACCATAATAAGAGAGAGTTCAAAAATATGTGCCTGTAAAAAAATTATTTCTGTGGAATATATTGTGCATAGAAAGTGCCTCCAAGTGAGCATGCAAACTTGTCTCATTTATTTTGGAAACACATTTGGATGAGATAAAATTTTAAGTACCATAAAATTTCATAAATAAATATGATAATTATATGATGGACAAAAAAATTATTATTTTTCACATAGACCATAAAAATATGTTAGAAGTATAATCAGGATGTGCACTAGTGTGGTTAGTTATTAAAGTGTAAAGGAAAATGTTTTTGGACATATCAAATAGAATGATTAATAAAAAGTATTTGGATGGGGTAGATTAAAAGTGTGTATTATTAGAACAAAATATGGTGGTAATGGAGTGGAAGGTTTTTAAAATTAGTGCATGAGTCCTCAAGGAGGACCCAAGCCTTATGGATGGAATAAACTCAGAAGGTTTAATAGAAATTAGAAAAATAATAGTAATGGCTAACCATTTATTAAATAGTAAAGATAAAATACCTTATATAGAGGAAGAATATAATACAAAAGAAAAAGTGAAAGAAGAATTCGATGAAAAATGGAAATGCTATGTGAATTTGTTGATTGAGTTCCAAGAAAAAGTGAAATTGCCTAAAAATGAGTTTTTAAAATTCACACACCAAAAAAATATAATTAACTTGAATTGTATAAATAAATAGAGTAAACAAAGGTAATTAGAGGCACAATTTTTTAGTTTAAAGATATACATTTTTCTAGTCTAAAGATATATCTGATAGGAAACAAATCCTCAAAGATGTTGACAACCTAGGAGTGAAAATTAAGGGAAAATGGGGGGATGGAAAAGAGCTTTAAGGTTATCTATCACAAGGTCATGGAATAAAATAACACCATTCTATAGATGTTATAAGGGATAAACATAAAAATAATAGCATCCATGTTGAAAATAAAGGAAATCCATGATTAACTTTTAGCACTTAATATTTATCCACATAAATGGAATCCATGATAGAAGTGATATGGACTGTGTTCTCCAAATGGAGCAGATTTTAAGAAGAGGTCCATAGGAATGGACCAATTTTATTAATAGAATTATAGGTGATAGAGTGGTTTTATATTGATAAATAACCAAATTAGTGTGGTTTGATATAATCCCTCAATTTTAGCCAAGTAGGAGATTACATGTGTTTTTGTATATTATGGAGACTTGATGCACAAATTTAAAGGGAAAAATTCATAGTAAAAATAGACAAGGCCCTAGTTTTAAAAGAGTAAAAAATAATACTAATAGTATTAGAGATGAATGAGGATGAGATTGTATTGATTTACCTAGAAACCTATGAGTACTTGATAAGGAATTGACCATGTATTGGAATGCCCTAACCATAATAGAATGGTTAGTTAAGAAAAGGGGCATAGTGAATGGGAAGGAGGTTGTACAAATCATAGACCAAGAGAGATAGATCATTGGTTCAAGATGGTAGATTAATTATTCATGTATGTCTCCTTTAAGATAATCTATTTACTTAACTATTTTTTAGAAAATATAGAATGACATGGCACACATCTAGGGAAATTGTTAGAAATGAATTAAATGTAAATAAGTTATATTTTTATATTTATATAAATTTTTTACACAGTTTTTGTAGTGTATATTTATAAAATGTAACATCAAGGTGTTTTATTGAACCTATAGATTCCCACCTTGATTGGTATAATGGGTTTTTGTTAATCAATGTTGTTGATATTAGTGATAAGATGTTAAGTTATCAATAATTTTATTATTAACACTTATGTTATGTTGCTATTATGTTATTGGAAAATATTTTTTATTGTAGACTATGATATTAAAGTATAAATGTAACCTTAAAATCAATGAGAAGACATTAAATCTTCATCTAATGGTCATTATCATCATCTTTATCTACTACAATGATGTTTAATTTTGGGTTTAGCTTTTTAGATTATGAAATATTATTTTTTAAATTGTTGAATTGTCCAAGTGTTGGTTTGAACTTTGATATATGAGTAATATTATATTTATGCATGTTATGAATGATAAAATTTGGTTTGTTTTTGTATCATATGGAGTGATAAAGGTTTTTGGTATGTCATATTATCATGACTAAACCAATTGTAGCTCGATGGTATCTCTATGCCTTAAGGAATGCAAGTTAACATGAAGGATATGATAGATAAATGAGTATTAGTGTTAGGGTAAATGTGAGTGGAATACAATCAATGGTATCTTAAAATATTCCTAATAGACTATCTATACCCAACCTCGATACATCAAGTGCCTGCAAATGACTTATCATTTTCCTTGAATAATTATTTTTTTTAACCCTAAAAAAAGGATATTAATTCCATTTTTCTATTTTATTTTCATCCTCATATATTTCATTTGTTCCTAAGGTGTCCCTCCACCCACTGAATATGTCTATATTAGAGAGGCCCTTATGCTTAGTTGACTTCCCCAAATTCAAACACAAACTATAATCTCTTTGGAGGATTGGACCCATTCTACATATTAAGATTAGGTTCATCATCAAGCTATAGGGACTAATGTCCCATAATTTATTATGTTTCCTTAGGGAAGCATCATATCAAGGTAAATTCACATCTCAATAACTGAATCCTTTACTTCTCATAGTCAACACTAATTGAATGGCATGAATTTCACAAGTGTTGACAAGGTGTATCCTCATGTTATCACCTATACCCACATTAAAATGTATAATATCAATTTTAGTGAGATTCTATAGTTGAAAAATATAATCAAAAAATTATATAAATGGAAGAATGTCTTGTATGCATGAAGACTATATAGTCTATTAACAATGCCAATATTACTCCCAACTTGCTATCCACTAAAACACCACATCTATATTAGTTTATCAAGGGGTTTAATCCTCCCCTTATGTCTTTTCATGGATGCATGGGTCATCCTCTTTTAAAAACTATTGAGGTGTATATAATCATAAACCTATCATCATCTATGGTCAAGATGTGACTAATGTGCTCATTACTACCTCTGTCGATCACATTCATGATCTAGATAAAATCAATATACTACATTCCATAAGTATGTAACTCAAAGGAACATTCCACAACCATCACATCTCTCTAGTCAAAGATGCATGACTCAAGAATAGATAGGGTAATATTCCTTTTATCTAGGTTAACTGAGCATAACAATATTTCTTTTCAACATCCTCAATTCCAACTTTGGAAGCATTACTTCAAAAAATCCCAAAATAGATTTATCCCACTAGCACATGTTTTCAAAATCAGATCCTTTAGATAATTATTTCTCATTATGTGAATCAACCCTCTCCCCTGATTCAAGATTATAGTATCTTATTTATATATTTTAAAATTCACGTTTATATTTTTCTATCATATTTGAGATTTTAGTAGAACCTCTCATGGATGCCATGACCATATCTACATATATAGATTATAAGTATGGATACTAGAATCTTCCCCTTGACTTTTCTTTTGCCTAATATTCCAAATTTTAAATGTGAGGTAAATCATAATGCCAATATAAAACCTTATTCCATAACTATAAGGGAAATCCTCCCTTGGGATGCCATCATCATTAAGATATTCTTGTAGACTTTATAGGATATTTACCTAGATTGTTAATAACATTTTATTGAAGGATTAATCCACTCATTCAAGTAACTCATATTGGAGTTCTTCAAATATTTTGACATGAACAAGTTGATATGAACTAGAATTATAATTTTTTTACACATAAAACAAGAAACCAATGAATTATTGACCCATTTTTCTACTAGATGGTGTTATGTTATTTAATATTTTGTTATCACCCCTCTTAAGGATCACCTTGAATTTTGAAATTTGTTTGTTCACTCACTAAAAAAGGAAAATAGAGATGATGTGAATAAATTTCCCTAAAAATAATATTAAGATGTTTTAGAAAGTTCCATTTGTATAAACTAAATAACCATTGATAGTGATCATATCTAACTACCTTTAGGAAAATCATTATCTTGACCATTTCCCTATTTTTAAGGATCCTCACTTTGACAAACTAGTCTTTATGGAGTTACTTTTTGACCATTTCCATTTTTTTGAGAAGCTTCACTTTGATGAGTAAGTTTTTGTGGAGTCCTTAGATAAACCTATTTATAAATATCCCATTGTTCAACCAAAGGACATTAATCATCCAAGACCAAACATTTTACATAGCATCTTTGCTACCATACTAGATGAAGAATCAACACTAAATTCAAGTTCTATTTTTAAATTGATATCAAATTTAACATCAGAATTAGAATCAACATTAGTCTCAATTTTAGATTTAGAGTCCCTTGATTCAAACTCATATTTGAAATCAGAATACATTTGTGTTTGTTATAAAATTGATTACACATGCCTTGTAGATCAGTTCAAATACATTTTTTATCCTTCCACAGTTTTTTAGGATGATTACTTTATCATCAACACATGTTATTTTAGTATCTTCTATGAGTATTGTGTTTCCTCTTCCCATTCCATTACCATTTCAAATGTCATTAACACCATTAAACATAGCCATTATATTGACATTCCACCTCCCACAAATGTCAATTGGGACTGACATAATCACACCTTGTTAAACTGCATCCATGGAAACATACCATTTTTAGAATATTAGGGGGACCAAGACAACTTCATGTAGAAGAAGAAAAATCCCATAATGAAACATTTTTAGAGGTGTTAGGAGGTAGCCAAAGTCTAAACTTAGCATCTTCTAGTGAAACCTTGTTTGAAGTGTTAGAAGACAATCAAAGTCAAAAGTCAACATTCTTTAGTGAAACCTTCTCAAAGGTACTATGGGATAATCAAGACAACTTCATTGGTGAAAAACTCTTTGAGGTGCCAATCATTGAACAAAATAGTTATTTAATGCTTTATGAAGACATTATTAAAGATAACATCAGTACAACTTCCATTCTACAACATAATTATATGGCATCATCTCTTAGGCCTAAGCAACATAAAAATATGGTGGTCCTATTGAGAGCTATTCAGAAGTTTTTGGCCCCACCACAACCAAAATTATGTCAAACCTAGAATCAACAACATTATGTGTGCCTGAAAATATTAATCTTCATTTATTACCCAACTATTATACATTCCATTATGATCCATCTCTTCATTTCCAAATCACACTTTTCTCCAATATTTATCCTTATTTACCATCCTTAGATGCACTTTCCTTTATAGAGGCTACGAAGACATCTTGTCTCAAAGTTTGGAAGAAATAGAATCAATGACCAATAAAGATCATAATAGCATTATTGAAGTCCAAATTAGTAGCAAGTTCTTGATAGAGTAGCTAGTCATAAGGGGCGTGGGCTAGATATTTAAACAATTGATTATTTTGGTTGTATCATATGTTGATCAGGATGAGCATCTCCACATCAATAGGAACAACATAACCATTTTCCTTGCATTTCCATTTATCTTTCCTTTTTCATTTATCATTTTCATTGACATTATTTCATACCTTTCCATGTGCCTTGCCTTGCCCTTTCCTTCACCTTACCATCCTTTCATACACGTGCCACACCTTTGAACTATAGTGACTTGAGGTTCATTCAAACTATGTAGGTAGTGCTTAATTTACATTGAGATCATATTGGTCACCCATTTTCCAATTCTCTCACCATTTTATGAATAATTTTAGTAAATGTTCTTTCCATTTTACAAACAACCTAAGCCAAATTTCTCACCATTTTATGAGTCACTTTTGTGTACATTGTGCATTTAAAATTGATGCATTACTACACCTTTGGTATATCCCATGCTCTCTTCATTTGAGGGTGATATCTTGTCAATATATGGTGAGTTAAGATACCTTAAAATTTCCAAAAACATTCAAAATATTTCAAAATCCTAAAAATTAAAAAATTATCTTATAATCTCCCAAAGAGATATAAAGCCCCAAAATCCAAATACATTTATCATGTCTAAACCTAGTTATCCATCATCGATCCACCCTACTAGGGAAAATCCATTTTTTGTTACAATCCATTCCATATCCATTGGGGGTGTGACCTTCCCTTTACGTGTATCCTTACTTAGGGGCACCATCCAATTCACACTTTTAGGCCAACCTCGTAGCTTTTGCCCTATTAGGGCAACACTAAAGCATGCAACTTATATCACGATCTCTTATTTTTATATGTCATTCCTTTGAATATATCCTTGATTGGTGGAAATATCATTTTTCATTCCATTGATCCTTCACATGTATATATTGACTTGATAATGATATGATGTTTTCTGTTGCTTCTACTTTCAATCTTTCTATGTGTTTATTTGCTTAGCTATTTATGTGTTTGTTTGCTTGCCTGTTTGCTTTCATTTTTGTGTCTTGAATTGATGTATATACATTCATTGGGTTATTCCTTATGAATTGTACTTGATTCCATCCATATTAATATGTCAACATTATCATCATGATTTTTATCATTGGTGCATTATTTTCAATTTTTTACTAAATCGGGAGTCAATCTTTATGCACATTATGGCTAGGTCAACACGGTGTTTTATATCATGATACATAATATCATGTGATAAAACAAAAATTATTTTTGTGAAGCTTATATATAATGGTGCCATAGAAACTTCTCCTTGTTTACCTTGGCAAATCATCCCATACTCCTTGATCAAAATCAACCCATAAACCATTCTGGTTATATCAATGCTAATAAAGATGAGCATATCCACATTAGTAGGTCTAATTGAATCAATCACATTGATAAATTCATTCTTATATTTTATTCCTCATTCCATTTTATTCCACTTTTAGGTGAACTACATTGGCTTGAGGTCTATTTGGACTATGTAGGCAATGCTTGGATACATGACATATCTCAAGTCAGCTTAGCCACCATTATTATTCCATCCTAGTTATTATTCTTATAATCATTTATTTTATCACTTTGTGCATCTTTGTGTGCCTATTTATTTTTGGCTTCTTTAATCAGTAGACCATCACATTTATGTTTATGTCCACTCATATTTAATCTATGTGCTATGTTATATCATTGAGTTATGTTTGCCAATCTACCCTACTAGGGAACAACCAAAAATCATTAACCAATCGAAGTCCTCTTAATGATTATAATGCATTTTTTCAAATAATTATTTTGACCTATCTGTCCATCAATATACTTTCTATATCAATTAATCATCATTGATAGTGCTCGCTAAATGATGCAATCTTATCAAGTTATTTAGATTAGCTAGGGTTAGATTTTCATCCTAATCTAAATTGTCAATTCTCAAAGTTTTATGGTTTATACTTCCTTCAATTGAGAGATAGGTGTGTGGTATACACAAAGGGGTTGGTGATCATGTGGATTGGTGCTCACGAATTGTTGTTGAGTTGGTGCTTGGCAAAGGGGTTAGTGCTCCTATGGGTTGGTGCTCATGAATTATTGCTAGGTTGGTGCTCGACAAAGGGGTTGGTGCTCCTGTGGGTTGGTTCTCATGAATAGGTGCTAGGTTGGTGCTTGGCAAAGGGGTTTAAAGCTCCTATTGGTTGGTGCTCATGAATTGTAGCTGAGGTTTGTACTTGGCAAAGGGGTATGGTGCTCCTGTGGGGTTGTTCTCACAAATATATTTGAGATTGATTCTCCATGGTTTTTCCCACATTGGGTTTCCATGTTATATCTGGTGTCTCTCTCTATCTTGTGTGATGTTTATTGTTTAAGTTTTATTGCATATCTTGAATGATTGATTAAGTGGAATTTGGTTAAAGGAAAGATTTATAAGATATATAATATACTGATTCACCCCCCCTCTCATTATATTCCATGCTTAACACCATGCTTAATAAATGGGATCCTATCCCAAATATTAATTTCTTGTCCCCTCCTTAACTCAACTAAGGTTAAACTAAACCTAACTGTGGTTAACTCTAACCTAAATACACTTAGGTTAGAGTTAGTTTGAAAGGCTATAAATAGAAGTACCAAGGTCCTTCTAAGAAGAAATTTTTTGTGTAATGTTATAATTTTCATTTATTGAGAGACAAATCACTATTTTAAGGTTATAATTCACAAATATTGATATATTTCTACATCAAATCTAATTCAAAGCCAAACATTGTCAAGTTGGCAGGGAAAAATGATGTAAGGAGTACCATTGTCAAAGACTCTTTGACAATGGTACTCCTAAACATTCCTCCATGGCCAACATGTAACCCTTTATATCAATGAAGGTAAATAATGCTTGTTTTGTCTTCCATAGTTAGTTACTTGTATTGTTCTCTTACTCCTTGAGTTTGTAAGCTTGAGGTGTTAGATTTCTTAATGTGTTTTTATTGAGATTTTTCATAATAACATTGTACTAACTCCCATCTTGGACTCATATGATCACATAATTAAACTTATACTTGAGTTTTGATCTACCTTTATATTTAGGGGCATTAATAATAGGGGCATTAGTCTCATATTTAAGCATATCGGCCTTTAAAATTTTGATCTCATACTTTTAAACCATATGATAAATCTCATAAAAGGATAGATACGTGTTAAATATCACTTTATCCTTAATAAAATTATATATATATATATATATATATTCTAAAATATAATATTATTCATTACTTGACAATGTCAAGTTTTGACAGACATTTACCACACATGACTTGAGCAACTAAAAAAGGTCGTAATTCACCATCCTCTCATAGTTGCATGTTAATTTATGAGTCAACCCTTTGGTTATACTATCAAAAACCTATAATAAGCTCAATGTCTACTTTACATCTACTTAATATCCTACATATATGTCTCTAGACTCCTAAACTATTCTAACTATACATGAGTTAGTTTTTTTAGTTATGATCATTATCACCAATCGATAATGACCTAACTAGTTAAAATCATCTTATTCCCAACAATGATTATTTTTTAAAATTTTACCCATTTTTAGGGTCATGTTATTAACTTATCACATAGGTGGTGTAAATAATTATTCAAAATAATCCATATATAAAAAATCAATGCTTTGTTTTAAATCTATTTGGCATCTATATATTTCACATTTATACTTGATTGTGCATTGATCAAATATGCTTTATTATTCCTAATTTTCATATTATTCACTAGGATAAGCCACAATCCAAGTCTAAAGCACTCAAAATATAGGTCAAATCAAACATTTTCAAGTATCAAATTAAATCATTTGTTACATTCATATATCAAAAGAGCATACTTGCACAATCACATTAGGTGGGAGAACTACATGTGGATTTATTTCCTTCCTTGGAGTATTGAACACATAGGTAATGGTTATTTAATAAGCATGGGTGATCGGGGTTATCTCAACCCATTACACTTCCCCCATATTTTAGGCTTATATCCCTTTAGGGTTTTAAGGTACAAGAGATACATTTCTTGATTTACGTCCATCACTAGAGTTTAGGATCATAAACATAGAACAAACAAAGATAGTCATAGGTGACCATATAGTCATTATGCCATGATTTTTCACAAGTAAATTCTAAGTATAAAATCATTATAAACCTATGATAATGACCCTATCCCATGTAACTCACCCAATGCAGATAGTAGATCATTTCTAGAACTAAATGAACTAGAGGTATATCTATCCCTAATTTTGTCTTTTAGAATATAGTCATAGCCTGATAGTTAACCAAAAAATATAAGTATCATGATCTCTTTAGTAATTTATATATTTATCATATGACCTTTTCAAAGTAGAAGAATCAATTATCAATCATTTATTTTAAGATTGTATACTTCAATGTCATATCTATTGATATGAATTCTCTTTCAAAGTTTTATCTTAATTAAATTAATTTTATATCATTAATCCAAATTAGGGTAAAACATATTAGTGAACCTATACACATTTAACAATAAAAAACCTATTTTTTCCTTTATGGTTTCATCCTTATAAGCTTTCATACTTTTGTCTTAAGGTTTTAGACCTGATTTCTTATTTTTCCCTTCCAAAATATAATTAAGCTTCTCATCCTTACATGAGCCCATCTTATGCCATCCAAGAAGGCTAGCTCCATTGCACATTTGAGATGAAGTGATAGATTAAGTGAGACCCACATATAACATACTTAGATTCCTATTAATAAAATAAATTGGAATCAATGAATGTTTCATCTTATTTTGATGATGTAATTATTCAAGAATATGTGCAAATAGATTAATATGATGATATGCCTCCATTAGAACATGATATTCAAGATAATAAAAATGACACAATGATGAAGGCCTAGATATAATTGATATGAATGAAATTAAATGGGTATACCCTAACCAAGTTGAATTCTTATCCAAAAAAATTAAATAATTCTGTCAAAATCCAAAGTAAATAGGAGTTGTCAAATTGATCCTAGCATCTAAACAAGTTAATCTTGTTACATCTAAATTACCTCAAAAAGATCACTCTACTATTATTATCCAATCAATCTAAGTTATTACCTCTATATCAGGTATTTAAACCACCACTATTGTTAGTATTCCCAAGCCCACACTTTTTGTGACCTATGTGACATCAACCCACAATTTGTGGGCATCATAAGGCTTCCAACATATTTCAATGCCTATTCCTACACTACTAACCTTAACCACATCTAGGATGGATATTCACACTTCATTTCCAACCTCTCCTAATGAACACTCCCTTGAGAAATTCATTACATCTATGTATACTAAGGTGTTATAAATAGAGAAATGTGCATCAAGAGCTAGCCATACCATGGATTTGCATGCCTTGTTCCACAACCCATTAGTTCTAGAGATATCATAATACCCTCTACCTACAAGATTTTTATCTCTAAATATTTAATTTATAAAGGTGATAGTGAACAACATCTTAGATTAATTCACACAAATTTATTGGATTATGCATACAACGACAAGTTTTTAACAAAGTTATTTCTAATGAATCTTAAATACTACACATTGGGATAGTTTTATGATCTCCCTTTCCAATCTATAAGAGTATATTACCATTTTTCCAAATTTTTCTTAGCACACATGGTCATAAAAATTGATGAAAAATTATCCTATGCACAAATTTCTAAGTTAAAGCAAATATATAATGAACTAATTAGTGACTATGTGCTTTGATACAAGACTATGCTAGCCAACATGACAAATGTTATGGCTGATAATGAACTAAAATATATTTTAAAACAAATTTTACTACCACCTCTCCATGATTCCATCATATTCAAGAGATTCAAATCATTTGATGATTTATTCCATACATCGAGGGACCAAGAGGTCATGCTAATTACTTTGAAAAAACTTAAGTATACATCAACTCATGTGAATATTTCAATAATCAAGTTTTAAATAAAACCAAATTATAATTCAATAAAGTGATAGAAATATTAAGTCATGTTATAGTCAATGTAGTATCACAACCCACAAACCAATTACAATTGGCATGCCCACTAAAGAGGTAGTTTTCATGACTACCATCACCTCTTAATGTGACTCTAAATAATTTTTTAGAGTGTAACATTATCACTCCTTCCTCTACAAGAGCTTGATCCAAATAAGCCTAGACCAAGAAATTATGATGCCAATGCACATTGTGAATATCATTAAACTTTAGGGCATTCAACAAATAAATGTTTCAAGCTAAGACATAATATACGTGATCTAATTGATGACAAAATTATTTATTTGGGTATTTTCATAGAGGAATCTCAGTCATAGTACAATAAAAACCAAAATTTGAAGTTTTTTAGTGATCCATTTCCTAAACATGAGTCAATAGAAACCAAGGACAATCTAGATGTACATCATGCATATAATATTCATCCTCCACTAGTGACATATGATATTTTACTAGATAATATCATTGGTATAATTAGTGATATTCCACCTTATCAATGTGTGTTTACATTTGAAAATAGTGAGATAGTCAATTATGACTCTAATTTTAATGCATTATTCATAGTACCTACATTGAAGAATAACCTATATATATAAAATTATGATTGATATAAACTCAACTAAGAATGTGTGTATAATGGAACTTATATAATATATTAGATACACATAACATTATTTGGAAGATACAATGAAAAAAATTAAGGTATTTTATGGACATAGTACATTAGGACACAAAGAATTGCCTCTTCAGGTAGGATCGACCATATTAGCCACTCCATTCCTATCACTATTAAGTAGTGGGGTATAAAACATGTTATCAAGATGCCTATGGATGTAGATACTTCATTTAATTCCATTCATAGTACATAAATGCATAAAATATATATACCGTAATATAATGGTTGCATTCACATGAGCATGATTTGAGTAACCCCTATAGTCAGTGATATCTACTCCTCCATCCCACCACCACCATGATTGGTTGAGACATATATTTAGGATCAATATTTAGAGATAAATGGTGCACATATTTAGGATAATTATTCAAATACAAATTTTACACACATTCAATATTAGTACTCAAAGATGGTTGACACACCTATTTAGGATCAACATATGGGGTCAGTTGTTACACATTTATAGGATCCAAATATATAGCCACTTATTTGAAATAGAGTATGTTATATAGGTACTTAGAGACCATATACGTCACTATTTTATACATGTACTCAGTTAACATTAAAATTTTAGCATGTTTTAGTAAATTTTAGCTTATATTTTGAGAAAGGAAGAAGAAGAAACTAGATACAGGTATGGTTGAAAAACTTGTTTGGTTGGGAACACATTGAATCATATGATTATGAATAAATCCTCTTTGTCTTGGAAGGATGACCTTTAAATAATATATCACTAAAGCAAATGGTTGGTTAGATAGATAGTTGAGTGGATTGCCTAGCACTAACTAGATCCCAAAAGTAAGAGATTCATAGGGGGTTGTCAATCCATACATTTTAAATAATTAAGTTTAGAAAATGAAAGATAAATTACTTACATCAATATTCAAAAGTTACTAAAATTGAATACAAGGAATACTTGATAAATGAATAGACTAAAATGACTAATTATATCAATGAGTAAGTCAATAATAATGCTAAATAGGTTAGATGTGCTTAAAAAAATAGGCTAGGGGTTTTTGAATAGGTAGATAAAAATAAATTTGAATTTGGTTGAGAGTAAGTGGATGAAAATAGCTTGCTATTATTTCCTACCATAGTGATCATCAACAGTTCAGGTGACCATTGGTGGTTGAGGTGACTATCAATGGTTGAGGTGACTATTGGTAGTTGAGGCAACCATCATTAGTAAGATAGACTTTTGATTGTTAAGGTGACTATCGATGGTTACTATGTATTGGGTTTGGATTGATAAAAGTTAGATTGATAAGAAGTCAAAAGCTAATTTTAGAAGATGGTTTTGTACTAGGCTAGTTGTGAAATACAAACAAAGTAATTAAATAATCAAAAACAAATACTTAGCTTGTATAAGGTTGGTTGGATGAATGGTTATGGTGGTTGTCTCATTGATAGAGTCTAGCATGATGTTGGTAGAGTAATGGTACTTGGATATTAACTGAAGGGCAGTGGTAAGTTAGCTCTCTAACATGATGGTTAGATTATTGGATTACTAGAAGAACACATGCAAAGGAAGCTTTGGATGAAAAATCTCTTGATAATTATGGATTCATCTTCACCTCTTACTTCTCTCTTCTTATAGGTAAGGAAAGAGAGGTGAAACAATACATTATCTGGGCTTTCTAATTATAACTCATGTATGTAATGGATTGCACATATATTTAGATGAGCTAATTATAAAAAAAAAAGTATGGAGTTAAGGGTGATTTAAGTTGGTTTAGATGATTAAACATGGCCATCGATGGTCAAGGTGATCATTTATGTTCACCTTGACCATCGATGATTAGGGGTTAAAAGTAGGGTTGGTAAAAAGGTGGGTTTTAGCTAAAAGGTCAACTAACTTAGGTTAGGTGGGTTAGGTTTAGTTAGGGGTCAAAAAGGTCAAGGTTAGGCCCAAGGGGATCCTAAGGTGGTCTAGGGGAATTATGATGTTTGAAACCATCGTGTGAAAATTTTTAATGTCTATATTTTACCCCTTTTTATTATGCAATTTTTATTAATAAGCTACAAAAAAATGGATTATGGATCAAATTTCAGGTTACCTCAAGCATGGGAGGAGGTGTTCTCCCTCAAACCAGGAATTGATGAGGTAAAATAGAATCAAGTGAAAGTTTGATAAGGTGGATAAAGGTGGACATCATAAAGGTGTGCAATAGGTTGGGCATAAAAGTAAAAACACATGCATGAAGTGAAATAAAAGGTATGATAACCAAGATCACACATAGACTAGGTTATCATAGTTGGTAAAAATAAAGGTAAGTGCTAGGAGGATAAGTGACAAGTGGACCACATGACCATAATTATGCATGGAAGTTAGGTACACTCGTAAACACAAGTCCCCTAGGTAATGTCTATGTTTTCATGGGTATCCAAGGTAGGAAGTTCTCTCAGTGAAAACAAAAACTAGTCAAGTGAAGTCATAGGTATCTGAGGTAGTAAGTGCTCTCAAGAAGACACAAGTGGGTTAGGTATGCATGAGGTGATGCAAGTTAAAAAAAAATTGGTCAACATGGCAATGTTGTCATTACAATCAAATAACCAGGCAAAAGTAATTAAAAAATGCATGCTAGTTGGGCCAAAATAGACCAATGGTGAGGTGGTGAGGTGGTTGGGGTGGGCAGAGAAAGTAGTATCCATGGGTGGGTGATTTGGTTCTAGTTAAAATTTTACTTGTTGGAGGAAAAAATAAAAAATTGGAACAACCTGACTATTGATGGTCAGGGGGTCTAAAGGCAACCATCGATCAGGGTGACCATCAATATTTAAGGGGTATAAAGGCAACTATCGATGATCACCCTGACCATCAATGGTTAAGGGGTAAACCCTAAAATTTTGGTGGTAAAAAATCAAAATGTGAGTTATTTTTATCATTATAACTATTTTTACTTGGAGATCTAGCCTTGTTGTTGTTTTACACTAGAATTGCCAATGGTGAGTGTGGAGGAGGTGATTGATTACTAAGGTAGACAAGTAGGCTGAGTGGACTAGTGAGGATATAGGGTATGCATGGACATGGACAAGGATTGGTAGTGGGTCCTCAGATTCCTCCTTGATGATGGTCAAGGAATGAGGTAAGTGGCACATTAAATTGGTAGTGTACCTTGTTATTTTAAGTTCATTTTTATTTAATTTGGAAGTGAATTATTGGGTAGTCAAGTTTTAAAGGGATTTAACCAGGTTGTGCTCTAGGGGTAGGGCTTTGCTTGTTTGGGTTAAATTTGTTATCAATTTGGGAATTGGGAAGGGGTAGGTTTAGGTAGGGGTGGGACACTGGTAAAATTTGAGGTGAGTATGTTGGTTTGTGGGGGTTTTGAGTGTATTTTGAGTATATTGGGTTTCAAGTGTTTTACTTGAAAAAAACTTGAAGTGACCATATATGGTCAAGACTGACCATTGATGGTCAACATCTATAAGGAGACAGATGTCTGACCATCGGTGGTCACCATGACTGTCGGTGGTCAAGCCAGTTGAAAAAAGTCTGGGTTAAAAAAAGGGGTATAGATAATGTTTAAAAGGTTAAAATTAAGGTTAAGCTTAAATCATTTGATAAGTTTGATAGGTTGGCTTTAGTTGTAAGTAATGTTGTAAGGGATTTGAGGGGTGATATTGATGGTTTTAAGTTTGACAGTTTTAAATGTTAGGTTTGGTAAGTAGGAGTTGAATAAATAGTCAAATGGGTAAAGTTAGGTAGGTTAAAGGAGTGAATTTCATAGGTAATCATAGTAGAGGGAACTAAGTTTTTTTTTACCATCAGACATTATAGGTCCAAGAGTAGATACAAATACAAGATTGGGTACCCCACATATTTATGGATATCTGCCAGGGTATGACCCTAGTGGATTGGGCCCATATAGAGGAGGTTAGGCTTGGAATGATGTGACACTACCAGCATGTGTTGTGTGGTATGGTGATGATCATGGCCTTCATTGAGAGATGGGATCTAGCCATAAACACCTTCCTTTTGTCAACCGGTGAGTTTATGATCTTGTCAAAGGATGTCCACAGGATCACTTGACTACCCCTATGAGGTAATCCAATTTAACACATTGAGTAGGATAAGTGAGATAAGTTATTGGAGTTGATATATGGGGATGACCAAGATTGTGTCAGGTGGCATAATGGGGGTTTTAGTTATTCTATGCTCTATCAAAGGGTAAGGGGCGAGAGGACATTGGTGACTATGATGATGATGGTTGTTTCATGATTTTACCTTCCATATTTGAGTAGTGAGAGGTTTCCTTATCTACTATTAGGGGTGTTGGTCGAGATGTTGGGATGCACAATGTTTAGATGGGTACATGTGCTACTTGTGTAGATATACAGTGAGTTATGGGGATTCAAAGCTCACAAGAGGTATAGAATTAGCATCAAGCTTGTCCGACACTACTAGGCCTCTAATCACATATATGTGTTGAGGTTAATGAGGCTACCATGGGCTAGGTATACTCAGATAGATTTCCTAGTTGGTTTCATGTAGTGGAGAGGTGCCTTTGTTGTATCAGGTGTAAGAGGAGGAGCTTGTAATGTTGATTGCTTTAGAGGTGCACTAGATACTTTTATTATTGGTGATATTATTTGGAGGCCATATGTTCATTTTTTAGTATGGGCTATCTATACAATGTAGAATCTATCTTTACAAAGTTATAGGTGGATATTTAATAGGAAAGATGTGGAGAGGTAGAGCTCATCCCATTTTACAGGGTGAGGAGACAGTTTAACCTAGTATAGGGTATCTTGATCCTATTCCCTAGATATAATCATGAGGATGTAGAGGTCATATTACCTAAGCCATATCTAGTATATAATTTACTTGATCATGAGGAGTTTCTTATGAGGCTAGTGATTGATGATGTAGACTTTCTAAATGGTTACCCTACATGGTACTAGGCTCTATATGAAACAACATATTTTGATGGAGATGATGGTGGTAGGAGATAGATGGATGTTAACATAGTTAAGATAAGAGGCCATAGGGAATAGGTACAAGGGGATTCCCTATATGCACAAATAAGAGTGGAACTAGCTGTTGTACAAGCATAGGTTACAGCTTTACAAGGTCAAGTGGTAACACTCACAGGTGATAGGGACTATGCTAGAGATTCACTAGCCTTGGTTACCCAAGAGAGAGACTCATTGAGATAGAGAGGAAGAGGATCCATAATATCTATAGGACCATCAAGCACCATCCTAATGACATGATACCTAGCCATAGTGGAGGAGGTAGGCTATTATGAGGTTATAGTCTTGAAGTGCTATCTTGATGATCCCTGATGGGGTGAGTATAGAGCTAGTTTGGTAGGTGATGCTAGTGTGGTGACACCAGGGAAATGGGTTACTTAGGTAGGTGGATCAAAAGGTACCATAGGGGGATAAACACTAGGATACAATAGCATGCTAGGAGATAGTGGTGCCCCAGGGTCATATCTAGGACATGGTTTAGGTATATTATATGTTGTCATATATCATTTTAATACCGACCTATGAGTCGATGTGATGAGATGTACATTTTGAGAGATATACATGTATATTGGTGTATATATTATGATTTTAGACTCATGATTTATATATATGACCCTTGTTCATTTTTCATGGTTTATAGTTTGTTTTGATTTAATGAGATGATGTTATATTAATCACTAATGACGATACATTGATTGTGCTTATGTTATGGATACTGGATATTGATGTAGATGCACCTATCTAGGCATGTGATGAGATGTATCTTTCTTTATTCATGGTTATGATTTATGAAATGTATGTTAATGACATGCTAAATTTTAATGAGTATATGCTTCATTATTTAGATTAGACATGTGGTGAAAATGGTTGATTACTTTATTGTTCATGGATGCCTGACTTTGACATGATGATGAATTTGCCTATGATATATGTTGAGTATGGTGCTTATGATTATGATTATTATTACTTTGATTTAGGTAGAGCACATAAATTAAGTTAATTAACAACACTAGATATGAGAACAAATAATATAATCAAGAGATAAACATTTTAGTGAATATATCAACTAGTCATAATAGGGTAGGAAGAGGATACAATGCTTCTTCTTTGACAAGGACTAAAACAAAACCAAAGTTGGATTGGCTTAAGGAACATAATCCCTTCAAATGCTTTGCATTAGCATTTGTTAGTTGGTTTGAAAGTTGTTTTGATCTCATAATGTCAAGTGAGCTCAAAATCCCTTGCTTATAGTGTATAAAGGGGAGATGGATGAAATATGAAACCTTCTCATGAGACTAGCATGCCTCATTTGTAGGTTTCTAAAGAGTTAGTATAAATAAGTTTATGTCATATAAAGTGTATACTAATCGATGTGAGAATTCTACTCTTGAGAGATGATTGTGGATATCAAGATTATTTTACTTATGAGAGCTAATTGTGGCTTTCAAATATTCTTTTATTTTTTCTTTTGCTTGAAAATGGGTCTTTTGCATAATTTTTTTTTGCTTGGAGGTTTGGGGAAGTTGATTGATATAGGAAACTTCCTATAAATTGCTTGTTTTGACAAATGTTTTACTCAACCATCCTTTGAGGGAGTGGTCTAAGTTTGTATGCTTTATTTAATGCTTTTGAATTTTTTCCTTCAAGGGAGGATTTCACCTTACTTTGAGAAACTTAAAATATGTTTTCAATAGTTGTCCTTTGAGGGAGTATTTTATGAATGCTAGGAATGACCCATGATTGTTATTGGTTTGGATTTTGCCTTTTTTGTTGTTTGATTTTTCTTGACATAGACATGCTTATATGGGCATAAAGGGTTTGCCTATATAAAGGAAAAACTAAAAGCATAAGAAGGTTGATTAGGTGTAATGAGGTTTTAGGTGACAAAAATCATGGGAATCCATCCTTGTGAAAAGGGGTAGAAAGTATCATGAGAATCATGCCATGGGTAGAGTCATGGTACCCATTATTAAAGATTAGGCTATGATTGTGAAGGGTAATCACATGATTAAATTTTAATTAGTTACCCCTAAAATAGGGAGATGAATTTGGTTTGTAATTAAGGGACAAGCTTAAGTTAGATATAAGGTGAGCTTGATTCTCTTTAAAAAAATAAAGAACATAGATGCAAAGCATTTAGGGGTTCAAGCTCTGGGTTGCCTTCAAGAGAGGATAATCAGTAAGCTCATGATCCATACATATGGGTTAGAATATAAGGTCCAAGCCAATAGAAATCAAACTTGCCTTGCTTTTTTTTTTCTCCATATTGGTGACATGTTTATTTTCCTTTAGGATGAGGTATTTGATGTTGAATTCTCACACTTTAAGGTGTTTTTTATAGGCATGTTTGATGCACTCTTGATAGACATGAATATGGGTAAGGGCTGCTAAGCGACACTCATCAAGTAGCTTAAACTAGGCTAAATGATGCTAACAATAATCATCCTCAAAAATGAGATCTTTCAAAGATATGTAAAGAGATGGGATTTGGACTTCAAGAGACAAGATGGCCTCTAATCCAAATATAAGAGAGAATGGGGTATTAATTGTAAGGGTTCAAATGCTAGTATGATATGCCCATAAGGTGAAGGGGATGTGAAATTGTCAATCTCGACTAAAGGAATTGACCATTTTAGTGAGCATGTTATTAAGGGTTTTGTTAGAGGCTTTTGCTTATCCATTCACTTGAGGGTGATGGGGAGATGAGAAACTTAACTTGATACTGAATGTATCATAAAGACCCTATAATTTTTTGTTTTTAAAAGACTTACCATTATTGGTGATGAATTTGTGAGGAACACCAAAATGGTAGATAATGTGATGGTTGATAAAGTCAACAATATTTTCTACTTTGGTTGAGACTAGAGGAATAGCCTCTACCCATTTGGTAAAATACTCAGTTACAGTGATGATAGAATGGTGTCACTATGAAGAATGGAGGTTCATTTCACCAATAAGGTCCAGACCCCATTAAGATAAGGGATATAAATTAGTATAAATTCAAAGACTATAGCTAGGTGTGTGATTAATATTAGCATGTTGTTGACACTTAACACATTTTTTCACATAGTCAAAAATAGTGTTGGTTAAGGGTAGGCCAGTAATAGCCAAGCTAAAGGATGCATTTAGCCATGATAAGGCCACTAAAGTATCCCCCATAGATACCATCATGCATTTCTTTGATAGCATGAGAAGCTTCATGAATGCATAGGCAAAAAAAGAGGAGACCATCAAAGCCATGTTTATAAATAATTCCCCCCATAATGGTGTAACATGAGGCACCTAGGATAAATGCTCTTTGAGTGTTCCTAGAAAGGCTAGAAGGAATGATGGTAAGGTTCACATAGTCGAAGGTCTATTTATATCAAAGGTCAAGTTAGGTCTCTTCTACATTGAAGATGGTGAGAGAGTCTAGCTTGACATAATAAGGTTTGGCAAGTCTATGTATATTGACATATAGCTTAGGGTAGAGGGTGCAGATATGATCGAAGAGGTAAGGGAAGTCATGGTGTCATAAAATTTATTAGTAGATCATAGGGTTAACTAGATGTGGTAGTGTTCAAATGATGTTAAGAGTTCATCAACTAGTTATTTGTACTATTTCAAAACATCATTTTTATAGTGGTAAGAGCCATTGATTTGATTAACCACAAGCTGAGAGTCACCAAAGATGTTGATTGTTTTGACTCCCATGGCTAACATAGTTTGAAATCCTATGACTAGGGATTCATACTTAGCCATATTATTGGTACATTCAAAATCTAGCTTGAAGGATAAAGGAATAGGTTCACCATCAAAGGGAATAATGATGATGCCATCTCCCCCACAACATTGACACTTTGATCCATCAAAGAACATGGTGACTTGATAGGTGAAGTTTGCCTGAGAGAGGGTTATGATGGAATCATCAGGAAACTCAAAAGGAGGAGGTTGGTTGTCTGCTAGTGGTGTTTCATCCAACTGTTCATCAATGAATTGACCTTTAATTAACTTTTTCTGAAGGAAATCAAGGTCAAACTCTGATAAAAGCATGAGCCACTTGACCATACATTGATTTTGGTATGGCTTGGAGTTCATAAACCTGAGTGGGTTGGTATTGGTTATGACATAGGTTTTATGGTTAAGAAGGTAGTGGTGAAGTTTGGTGGCCACAAAGACTAATTATAGGCAAAGTTTCTCAGTATGGGTGTATTGGGTCTCATACTATAGAATCATGAAACTAATGAATAAGCATTGCCCCTAGGTAGAAAGGTTGGTTGTCCTTGGGAGGGGTGAGGATAGTTGGAGACAAAAGGTACTTTTTGAGTAAATCAAATGCCTTTTGATAGTCACTATTCCACTTAAAATATACATATTTCTTTAGAAGGTGGTGGAATGGTTGGCATCGGTCTGAAAGTTGGGAGATAAAGTGATGAATGGATTGGATCTTCCCTACAAACTTTGGAGTTGCTTGAGTTTAATTAGAAGAAGCATGTCAAGGATGGATTTGATTTTGGGCAAATCAACTTCAATTCCCTAAAGGGAGATGATAAATCCAAGGAGATTTCCTGATAATACCCTAAAAATGCACTTTTTGGGGTTGAGATAGACATTTGGATGAGATGCTCAAAGATAATCTTGAGAATGGCCAAATGATCCTTACGATATTTAGATTTCTCAAGAAGGTCATCTACATGTCTTTGATAATCATGTGGATAGGGTCATGGAAGATGTAGGTCATATCACATTGGTAGGTTGCACCAATTTTATTTATTTCAAAAGGCATGACCCTATAGTAGAAGGTCCCCTATGGGGTGATAAAGGTGGTTTTGTGTTGATCTTTGGGGGCAATAAGGATATGATTGTAACCCAAGAATCCATCCATGAGAGATAACATCTTGTGTCCAGTTGTAATATCAAATTCCACATAAAATTGAGGTCATAAAATTCCACACAAATGTGTAGTCCCCCTATGGCTTTGGTGATCTACATAGTCTTTGATAATCATGTGGATAAGGTCATGGAAGATGTAGGTCATATCACATTGGTAGGTTGCACCAATTTTATTTATTTCAAAAGGCATGACCCTATAGCAGAAGGTCCCCTATGGGGTGATAAAGGTGGTTTTGTGTTGATCTTTGGGGGCAATAAGGATCTGATTGTAACCCAAGAATCCATCCATGAGAGATAACATCTTGTGTCTAGTTGTAAGATCAAATTCCACATAAAAATGAGGTCATAAAATTTGACACAAATGTGTAGTCCCCCTATGGCTTTGGTGATAGTCATGAATTTGAGACCCATTAGGGATAGTTAATGTGTTGAATGAAATTGACATATAGGAGATGTTGAAGCTCTTCTTTGATGAGAAGGGCTATATGAGGGTGCATTCATCAAAAAAATTACTTGATAGGCTTAGCATCACAGTTGATGACTATGTTATAGGTGGTAATGGTAGGGTTGAGTCTAGGCATGTCAACATATGACCAAGTGAAGGCTATGTTGTGGTCTTGAAGGAAAGAGAAAAAGTCTCAAAGTTCATTAGAATTTTGCAATTAGCCAATTTTGACAATAAGGGGGTTGTTCAAAGTACCCAAGTTGATATCCATGGTGCATTCATTCAACATGGTTGAAGTCTCAAGAGGAAGGGATTTATGGATGGAAGAATCTATGACACCAAGGTAAGTGAGAATGGAATCATCATCCTAGCACTAAATAGTGTTAATGGTAAGAGATTCATCTCCTATCATCTCAAGATGGGTCATAGGGATTTATACAATTATCCCCTCCTTTTGATAAGTTAGGGGTCTGAGGCTGATCATGTTGATGAAAAAAATGTTAGGGGGGATGATGTCATACTTTTCACACTCAGAAGGAGAAGAGGTTGGTGAGGAATGGATGTCTTCTTCAACAATAGTGGTGATGGGTGCTTTGGTTTTTCTCTTATTGGATAGAATGAAACTAAGGTTATGTTTTTCATGAGGCTTTCTAGTTTCAATGGAAATCAACTCATGTGGGCCATGATCATATTATCTAAGACCAAATACCTTCTAATCACATCTACGGAGGTATATATTGTCAAATCTTGGGTTGCCCAAATAGGATAAGCTAGAGGTGAATGGATGAGGTGAAGAGGAGGTGGTAGAAGCGGCAAGTGGTTTTCCAAGTTTTCAATACTCTTGGGGAGTAGGGAAATCATCAAGAGTGAGGAGGTGATATTCCCCTAGTGAAAGGCATTGGAATGTGGACTCTAATTGATTTGTGGTGGGGATTTAAGTTAGATGGATAGATGAGCTAGTAGATGCCTCGTTGGTAGAAGAAGATATAGGTTCATCCCTCATGGTTGAGGGCTTGTCTTTGTTCATTGAGGGAGTGTTATATGGAGGTAAGAGAATGTCATTAAGTCAATAATTCATGTTCCATGATGAAAAGGGACTTGGGTAAGCTTGTCTAGTGATAACCTAATCTTTATGTTTGAATTTGATGCAGTGATGATGGGCAAAAGGTACACAACCCATGGAATGGATCCAAGGTCATCCTAGCAAAACATTATACTAGAATTTGCCTTCTGCTACATAGAAGAGCTCAGGGAGTGTGTGAGGTCCTAAATGGATATGAAGCATAATAGTTCCTAGATTAATGGTTATGGTGTCATTGAAGGATCAAAATATAGTCAAGGTTTTAGACATGACATTATCCGACAGCTTGAGTTGATCATAGGCATGGGAGGAGATGATATTAATATTGGCTCCCCCATCAATCATGACCCATTTGATGTAGGTTTGGTTGATATAGGCAGTAATGAAAAGAGGGGTATTTGGGTCATCTATATGGATGGAAGGTATTTCTAAATCCTTGAAGGTGATAAGTTTTAAAATTTAGAGAGTGCCAACAAAGGCTACCAGAGGTTGAGGGTCTTCAGGTTAGACCTCTATTAATTATAATTCCTCTATAATTGCTTGGTAATGATAAGGTGAAGTATAAATGACCTCATATAGGCTCATATTCATCAAGGCTTGGTGAAGTTGTTTGAAAACCACTCTTTTGATTGATTTAGAGGGGTTGGATTGGGAGGTATCCAAGATAGATACCTTGGGTTTGGTTGATGGTGAAGGTACTTGATTTTGACTTAGTTGGGAGGTAGAAGATGGGTATGTCCATGGGATGGATACTTTGGCCTTCCCCTTATCCTTCTATTGAGTATGTGATCAAGTGACCACATGGATGTATGGGTAGAGGGAAGAGTTGGGGTAGGAGATTGGTTTCATTCCTCATCACTCAAAGGTGAGAGTGGGGGAGTAAGTAGGTGTTGGGTAGTGGTTAGTGTTTATTATATAGGTTTTAAGATCATTGGAGGTTCATATATTAATAGATAATCCTCATCATAGATATGATGGATTATGGTTTGGAGAGATTTATATTTATCTATGTTATGTCATGGTGTCCTATGATAGGAGCACACTTGGTGGTCATTATATCAGGATGGTTTCAAATCAAGAGGGTTAAATGGATTAATAGGGGGTAAGGTCAAACAAGAATCTTTTAATAACCTTTGAAAAATGGTTGAGTAAGGCTTAGGTAAAGGTAGAGAGGGTTTATAAGTTTTGGCCTTGGTTGAGAAAGGGGAATGATGACCTTGTCCTTTTCCTCAATAAAAGGATGCAAGGTTTGGATGGGTAACTCCTCTGTGGGAGGTGTAGGTGTGGTTTTTTATTCTTTTAAAATGATCTCCAAAGGGGAATTAAGTTGCTTGGTAGTTGAGGGATAAGGTAAAGTGGTGACAGTTATTTGCTCGGGTATGTCAATTGAAAGAGGAGTTGATAATTCCACTACCTCAATAAGTGGAGGAAGAGAAAGGGGTGCTTCCTTGATTTGGGTCTCTAATGGAAGAGAAGGTAACTCCACTACCTTAATAAGTGGATAGGGCAAAGAATAGGTAAATTATGTGGTAGGTTCTTTAGCAATGAGCATGTCAAGAACCATATTGACGGTATGGGCATCATGAGAACACTCAACTTTATTGCTCTCATTTTTGGTAGGTGCATGATTGGGAAAAGGTTACCTAAAAATATTAAGGGCTTGGTTTGGAGGTGTGTTTGGGTTATCCAACACAAGCTCCCCCTTGTCAATGAGGGATTGGACAATGCTTTTAAAGGTATTACACCTACTAACATCATGCCTAACTACTCGATGGAAAGCACATAGGTCATTCTCATTGTACCAACTAGGTATAGGATGAGAATAATCAAATTATTGAGGGGGTTTGATAGGAAGAAGTTATATGATATTAGCCTTCAGTAACTTCTCTAGGATTGAAGTGTAAGATTCTCCAAGTGGAGTAAATTGCTTCTGATTATTTTAGTTCTGGTTTTTTGTGTTTTGTTTTGAGGAGTTAGAGGAGTTTGGTTGATTGAAAAATGGTGGAGGAGTAGTTATAAGGACAATCACATTCATAGTTCTCTTGATTTTAGCATTGGTATTGCTTTGGTTGCTTGGTTTAGAAGAAGAGGCCTCATTAGTCTTGTAGGTAGAGTTTTTGTTTTTCAATTTTAACTTTCCTTCATCAATGGCTCTATTTTTTAGCTTACGTGCCATGGTAAAAGCTTCATCAAAGGTTCTAAAACTCTAAACATGCAACGTAGAAGAGATGTGCTTGGCACATGCCTAAATAAAAAAAATTATTAGTTCGGGTTGGGGTAAGGAGAAGGAAAGTTGATTGATTAGGCTCCTCCAATAGGCTACAAAATCAGCAATATATTCATCATTAAATTTTTGGATAGAGTAAAGGTCAGTGATGGAAACCTTCTTGAAGATATTTATAAAAAAGTGATCCAAGAAAGTTTGGGCCTGCTAGGTGAAGGAGAATAAAGAGTGTTTGGTTATGGCACTATATTAGTCTAATGCTAGACTGAATAGGGACATAGAGAAGGTATGAAGAAGGAGGGCATCATCATAGGCAATCAAATAACATGCATGCCTAAATTTCCTAAGGTGTTGTTGGGGATCTTCTTTACTCTGAAACTTAGGCATGCCATAAGGTGGGTCTACATGTGGAACTGAGGCAGGGGTACGGTGAGACATGGTGTTAAGATAGTGTTGATGGGCCACCAGATTGTTATCTAAGAAGGTGGTAAAGTTGGTATCTCCTTGGGGAAATTCCTGAGGGAAAGGACTTCCTAAAGGATGAGGAGAGTTTTCTATGGATGAGGAGGTAGGAGAGGTTGATTGGTTTAGTGATGGGTTCTATTCTAATATATTTTTTCACTATTGGTGAGTTAGAACCATACAAGATAAGGGGGAGCAATAATACAAAAATAATATCACCACTCAAATAGAGAGAAGAAAAAAAATGAGTAAGGAAATCAAACACACACTAAAAAGTACGTTTAGTCCTAAAGTTATTTTTAGTCTCTCTTTAGCTTATGCCTTAAGCTTTCAAGAAATTGTGTGATTGAAATTGGCTTGTAGAGTGGGTACTAGAAAATAAGTCTATGGTTGGTTTCAGGTTGTTTAGGCTCTCAAAAGGATCAGTATTGGGAATCAATATGTGGCTTGGTATTGGGGTCTACCCCCTCACTTCACACATCATAGTGATAAGGGTGTCGGGTGTTTAGCCAATATATACCAATTTCTAGAGTTTATAATCAACCATAGAGTTGATTTCATTCTCCCCTTGGTAATGAACTCCAAGTAGGATTGACAAAAATGGGTAAGGTGACCACTAGGTGATGAAATCCTAGTCAGGTCTTGTCTCAAGTTATTTGATGTTTGATTGATGTACGTGGTTTAGTTTAGTGAGTGATATAAGTGATGCTACAATTGAATTACTTTGATTTAATTTAAATTACGTGAGCTAAACTTGCAAGCAACCAATGTATGCAGTCAATTTTAAACCCAAAATAAACTTTGATGTCATTTATGAGCACAAAATAGGGATAAGAGTGTGTAGATGAAAATATAAGAGACTTGAGTAAAGACTCAAGGTCCCATCAAGAGTTACAGAATGTTTCCATGAATTTTAACTTATATTTCAAGAAAAGAAGGATAAACTAGATACATGTATGGTTGAAAGACTTGTTTGGTTTTACATGCATTAAATCAGATGATTATGAATAACTCTTCTTTGGATTAGGAGGATGAATTTCAAATAAGACAACACTAAAGTAAATGGTTAGTTAGATAGATAGCTGAGTGGATTGCCTAGTGCTAGCTAGATATTGAAAGTAAGAGCTTCTTCAAGGGTTGTCAATCCACACATTTTAAATAATTAAGTTTAGAAAATAGAAGATAAAGTACTTGCATAACCAAAAGTTACTGAAATTGAATACAAGAAATGTTTGGTAAATAAATAGACTAAAATGACTAATTATAGCAATAAGCAAGTCATATGTGCTTTATAAAATAGGATGGGGTTATATGATTAAGAAGAGAAAAAGAAAGTTGGATTTCATTGAGGGTAAGTGGGTGAAAATAGCTTACTATTATTTCCTGCTATAGTGATTATTGATGGTTGAGGTGATCATCAATAGTTGAGGTGATTATCAGTGGTTGAGGCAACTATCGACAGTTGGATAGACCATTGGTGGTCAAGCTAATCATCAGTGGTTATTGTGTGTTGGGTTTAGGTTGGTAAAAGTTAGATTGACAAGAAGTCAAAAGGTAACTTTGGGAGATGGGTTTGTATTGGGATGGTTATAAAATACAAAGTAATTAAATAATGGAAAATAAATAATTAGCTTATAGAAGGTTGGTCAAATGAATGGTTGAGGTGGTTGGCTCATTGATAGAGTCTAGCATGATTTCGGCAGAGTAATGGTACTTGGCTATCAATTGAGGGGTGGCAATAAGTTAGATCTCTGATGTAATGGTTAGATCACTAGATTGCTATAAGAATACCTACAAAAGAATCTATGGGTGTAAAAGCTCTTAATAGTTGTGGATCCATCTTCACCTCTTTCTCCTATCTTCTTATAGGCAAGGAAGGAGAGGTGTAACAAGATGTTAATTGGGCTTTCTAATTATAACTCATGGATGCAATTTATTGTACATAGATTTAGAGGAGATAATTATAAAAAATAAAAGTAGATTTAAGTGTGAGTTAAGATGGTTTAAATGGTGGAACCTGACCATCGATAGTAAAGGTGACCATCGATAGTCAAGGTGACCATCGATGGTCACCCTAACTATCAATGGTTAGGGGTCAAAGGCAGGGTTGGTAAAAAGGTGGGTTTTATCTAGAAGGTCAACTGACTTAGCTTAGGTGGGTTAGGTTTAGTTATGGGTTAAAAAGGTCAAGGTTGGGCCCAAGGGGGTCCTAAGGTGGTCCATGAGAATTACAACATGTAGAACCATCGTGTGTGGATTTTTGGTGTTTAGATGTCCCACAATAAACACAAGCAATGAGATACCATCCTTTTACACATCAGATAACATAGATTATTATTCCTTCTATACCAATTCATTATTCCCCAAGTTCCATGAAAATATACCATGATAGACATGATTCACCACATTACCATATTCATCATACCCTAAGTTCCATGATCATCGAGCATGATAAACATGATACACTAAATTACCCATCCCTAGTTGATACACTCCATCCACGATAGAATATCTCTCAACCACTTGGTACAGGCACATCCCCTAGTCCTCCCATTGATAACATCATTAGTTCATTTAAAATTTCAAATATTCCAAAAATACATAAATAATCATGAATGCAAATAGATTCAAATATTCAAATAATCCAACATCAAGACATAAGAATGGTATGATGGTTAATTTACATTTTTACATATTTTATTTATCACTTGTTTTTAATATATGGAATATTTTTTACATACACATGCATTTCATGGTATTTGAATGTTATGATGGACATTCAATTTACACATGGACATATAGATGTCAGTTTTCCCTCTACCTAGTGGTCATATTGAGAACATCTTATTCCATAGGTTTCACTATTATAGGTTATATCTTTCTCTAAATTTTGTACCATGTTGAACCACCTATATTTCTTATATATGCCTTATTAATTACTTATTTCTTACACAGTGACACATGATATGCCATTTTTTGTGTTATGACATTGATACATATATAGGTGTGGACTAGTTTCTTTTTCTATGATCCTTTAATGTTGTTACTCTTTTACATGATAAATTAATTTTTGTGTGACTATTGTGTGTGAACTTTAGACCTTATTATTGTGACTTCCATTGATATCCCTTGTTTGCACATTTTTATGTCATTCTATGTGTGGCATTTATCTTTGACTATTGTGACATCTTTATGTCCATTGTATATTTCCCTTGGGCCAATGCATGATAAGTAACTCTTGAGATTGATAAGTTTTTTGTGTTTGTTGAGCTTCTTGACATTTAGGGTGCCATGATATCTATCATGCAATATTACAACATAGTACTCTTAAATTACATTTTTAGTACATGCTTCATCAATGTACCTACCAAGATCTGATAATTACATTCCCTAATGTTGGAAATATGATTGTCATTTGATGTCAAAATGGAGATTGTTGGCATTATGGATGTCATAAATGTCAAAGGATCAGACAAGTTTTATGGAGGGAAGAGAATGTTTTAAAATTACATAGTATAAGTTACAATATTATCATATAATGTTGTCATGCTTTTACAGAGACCATTCCTAGAAATTTGCAAAGAAATTGATAGCATCTCATATAAATAGGGGTTCAGATGAAGAGAAATAATCCTAGAAAATATTTATTTTATCTCTCGAACATTACTATGGTTTGTCAATAAAACCCTAAGGTTTTTAGTCATGGATTTCATAGGCATTTTCTATTTTTATGTTGACTTGATATAGGTGGGAATTGATCACTTAAGTTACAACTTAAGCCTTTCTCATGATTGTGTAACTGACACATTTGACTTAGTGATTATTGGCTTTGAGAAATGATCAAAGACTTTAATATTTCTTAACTCTTTGACTTAATATTTGTCCAAGCTTGATCAATAACTAGCAATAAATCATATGATAAAGATCCAAAGATGTGCAACAAAGTCAATATGTCAAAAGGTACCTGAGAGTGAACATGATAGTGCCAAGTATCACAAGCATAGGGACTGGCAATATGTAGAAGGAACACATGAGTGCCAAGTGTCATAAGTATGGTTACTAATAATAAAGTACGTAGAAGGTATGCACTAGTGTCAAGTGTTAAAAGCATAGGGATCGATAACGTGACAAAGGCATGTGAGAGTGGAAAGTGTCACAATCATGAGCACTAATATTAATGTGTAGAAGTCACACAAGGGTGCCAAGTGTCACATTCATAAGATCTTGTAAGATAGAGAACCAATGAGCATATTAGTCTATCATAGGATATATTAGTAATTACATGATCATATAATAAAGATCAAAAGAGAAAAAGGAGTTAAAGAGGTCAAAGTGTTTGATGTTTAATTATAAATAGAGGTAAAGTCCATGCTACTTTTAAATATCTAATGGCATGTGAGACTTAATTCAGAAGATCAATGGATGCACATTAAAGATTGAAATGTTAAAGTTTGGAAGCTTTCAAAGATCTAATGGAGCACATGAGCCTGTTAGAGATTGATCTAATAGTTGTCTTTTAAATTTAAGAGATTTGAATGAGGATCATTGGATCATGGTGCAAAATATAAGATCAATGGTCAGTATTTAAAGATATGTTCATCTCAATGGTCAAGTGATGGAACCTACAAGAAAGATGCATTATATGACATAAATAATGATATAGATCACTATGATCAATCTAAATTGTAGAATATGGCATGTGTATTAAAGCTCAAGCCAAATATGTGATAAATATAGAAAAAAATAGAAAATTATGATGGTAGAGCATGAATTTAAGAAGTGAGAAACTTATAAGAGCGTGATGTGTTAAAAACTAAGTGTGAACATAGAGTGATATGAGCCATAAATCTAATGCATATATACATCATCTATAAAATTTAATAGGTGTTGAAAAGGTTGAATTGAGAGGGAGAGAGAAAGAGAGGAAGAGAGATGCAGAGCAGAGTATGAGCAGTTATAGAATAGGTCTATAACAAAGAACTAGATTCATTTTGAATCAAATCCTATAATTTGGAGTTATAGTTCCACAATAGATCTGATTGGTAGATACCATCAGAAGAGCTGAGTTGGTGCTCAGTTAGGTAGTTGGTGATTCCTTAGAGTAGGTGATATTAAATCAGGGGATTGGTGTCTCCTTAGGGTCGGTGACCTTAAACATTATAACTAGTGAGGTTCTTGATTGTGAGGTTGGATTAGAACAATAGATTCTAGAATTTATTCTCATGGTGGTTTTTACCATATTAGGTTTTCCACATACATATAGTGTTATTTATATGTGTGTGTGTGATATTTAAATATCTTTTCTAAATTGCATTAAAAAGGATTAAAGGACTAATTTTAATCAATCTACTAATTCACCCCCTTTTAGTAGATAGTTATGTTCCAACAATTGGTATCATATCCCTAGTTCCTTAGAAGAAGCTTAATAAACTCAGGTAGATCTTGGACAGTGAACATAAATGACTAGTCAAGAAGGCTCTTCCTCAAATAAAGCACCTCTCTTTGATGGATCAAACTATGAATTTTAGAGAATTATAATGGAATCATATTTTTATTCATTAGGGTTTTATGTATGTATGTCTATTGTAAATAGATATATAACCCCTACTATAACTCCTATTGATCAGGTTGTAAAGAAGGCATATGAGAGCAATGTCAAGGCAAAGAATGCTATCCTTTGTGGATTATCTAACTCAGATTCTGTCAAAGTAATACATTGTCAAAATGCATAGAATATCTGGAACAAGTTGAAGAGAATCTATGAAGTTGATGATAAGGTGAAGTAGGCCAAGCTAAAAACATACAAATGCAATTTTGAAAGTCTAAAAATGAATGAAGAAGAGAAAATTACAGACTACTTCCTCAAAGTAGATGAAATAGTCAATGTAATTAGAGGCCTTGGAGAAGAGATGAAAGATTATATCATTATCAAAAAGGTCTTAAGATCTTTTCCATCAAGGTATGACTCTAAAATCTCTATAATAGAGTAATTAAGATATCTAGATAAGATCAATATAGATGAGTTGTATGGAACCTTCACAACCTATGCGATGAAAATAGGAGAAGCAGATACTTTCAAGAGATAAGTTGCATTCAAAGCATCCAAATAAGTAAAAACAAAAGCACCTAAATATAGATCTAAGGAGACTGATGAAGAAGCTAACTTTTTTATAAAATTAAGAAGAGCATCTAGAAATTACAAAGGTAAGTTACCCTTTAAATGCTTTAACTATGGTAAGGTAGAAACTTTTGCTACTAAATGCCCTAATAACAAAAAGGATAATTTTAAGCAAGAAGATGATAGTAAAAATATGAAACCTCACTACTCCAAGAATAAAAACTTCTTTAAAAATAAGAAGGGCTTGTACATAAAAGAAGATAGTGATTCATTGGATGAGTGTGATAGCTTAGATTATGACCATGATTGTGCCTTTGTGGCTGAGGGAAATGCATTCCTATTCATGACATTAGAATCAGCCTCTATGGATCAAGAAATAGAAGAAGTTGAAGACTCAAATGAAGAAGAGGAAGGATAAGTGGATCTATAGGGTGAACTCATTTGTGATCTAAATGTAATTGAAAAGATAATAAAATAAAACTTAAAGTAGAAGCAAGCACAAAAGGAAATCAAAAAAGTATCCAATAGTCTTGAAAATTTTGATCAGATGGTAGTTAGCCTAAAAACATAAGTTGAAGAGGCTAAAATAATAGAAGATGTAGTCAAATTTGAACTATAGTCTAAATTTAATGAATTCTTAAAGTTAGAATTAGAGATAGTGGCTTTGAAGAAAGGACTTGAAAAATTTAAATAACAAATAGACAAAAGTCTAAAGTTGATAGGAGGTATATAAATTCTTGATGAGTTTATCAACTCTCAAAATCCATCAAAATAAAGAACTGGTCTTGGTTTTGAAAAAGCAAAAACTTCCATAACCAGTACATCTACAAACTTATATGACAACTTCAAAAGAGGAGAATCAAGAATAAAGAATGAAAAAGCTTTCAATAATGCATCCAAAGATACAAAAAAAGACATAAGCACAGTTGATGTGAATAAAGTTGAAGGAGAAAATAAGCCTAAAGAAAAGAACAAGAATAATGAGTCAAACTCTACAAACTCAAGGAAAATGTAGAACATAAAGGTAACTGATGCAAATGGTTACATAAGGGTGAAAGACTTGAAAAAATTGGTGTTAAGTGTTGTTCCCAAAATCTATCACTCATTTTTGGGACAACATATGAACTATTTTGGTCCTGTAGACCAAAATTATCTCTTCCTTTCTTAAAAATTTGTTCTGAGCATTCAAATTCCTCATTTTTCAAGCTTTTTAAGTTAAGGGATTATTAGTTCCAATAGGTTCAAAGGCTTCAATAGGTGAGCTCTTTCAAAGGAGCAAGTTTCCAGCACTTAGGCAATTTCAACATTGGTTCAATTGCCCTGGTTCAATCAAAAATGTTCATCAACAAGCTTCAAAGGAAGGATTGAACAATTGAACCATTAAACCCCACTTCCAAAAGGTTTAAAGGTTCAATGGATTCAAAGGTTCAACGATGTCGGCAAGCTTGAAGAGTTAACCACTTCGGTAAAAGTTCAACCACTTCAAGGTTCAACGGCTTCAAAACACTTAACGAAAAGTAAAAGGCTTGAGCCATTGAACCATTGAACCTTGAACCATTTTAGTTCAAAGGTTCAATAGGTTCAATGGTTTAAAGGTTCAATGAGAGGTTGGTTAAATGGGTTTAGTTCAAAGAGATGAAAAGACTTAGAAGAAAAGAGGCTTCAAACGTGAGATTAAACCATTGAACCATTGAACCAAAGTTGGTTCAATCAGTCAGTTCAAGGGATTGCCCCAAAGCCAAAGGAACAAGTGCCCTTGCAGAGGGTAGTGAACAAAGGCCAAGTTCCCTTACAGAGGGTAGTGAGTAAAAGTGGACAAAAAGATTTTCTTTAGAAAAATGAACAAGGCAGAAAAGTTGGAATTCCTTTAGATTTGTGCAAGGCAAAAGATAAAGCAAATTCCTTCAGACAATTTATTCGAAGGAATTCCTTCAGAATTTTATCCAAAGGAATTCACCTGAAAGGAAAAGTAAAAGCCCAAAGAAAAGTGGACAAGGCAAAGGGAAAGAAAGGTTTCCTTCAGACAAAATGTCTGAATAAATTCCTTCAGACACATTGTCTGAAGGAATTGGAACTTGAAGACCTGCCAAAGGAATTGAAGCTCAAAGGCCACCCAAAGGACCCCGAATGGTAGGCACCCTTATGGGGGGCTCTCGACACAACCAAAAAAGACCTTTTTTGAAGACTCGAAGGGACACCTTCCATTCGGGGTGTTCCAAAGGATTGATAAAGATGAAGGAAAAGCTTCAAAAATAATTAGATGAAAAGGAGACTTCAAAGAACAAGGATTGAACCATTTAACCTTGAACCAAATGGTTCAATGAGTTTAAGGGTTCAAAGGTTCAACATTTTAAGGCTTCAAAGGGACTTAGAAAAGCAAAGGAAGCATAGAGATAAAGAATGAACCAATGAACTGATTAAACCTTGAACCAAAAGAGTTCAAAGTTTAATGGTTCACAGGTTAAATGATTCAAAGGAAGCTCCAGATAAAGAAAGAGCAAGAAAGATTCCAGAGACTAGTTCAAAGCGATGGTTCAACCAGAGAGCAAGGAAGTGAATAGAATAAAGGAACCAATAAAGATCACCTAAACTGATGAACCAATGAACTTTTAGAGGTTCAAAGGTTCATGGTTCAACATGGTTCAAACAAACAGCAACCATTGACATCCCCACAGACGTCAAATTTAAGGTAATGGAATATCTGTTAGTTTTCAAATATACCACAGAACTTGAAGGGTAAACCAAGTGACCAGCTGAAGAGAGAACCTGAGAGCTCAAATTTCTACAGGGAAGAGAGAACAATACAAAAAGATTAGAAATATCTACCAGGGAGTTATTTCTAGTAGGTGAAATAGTCGATCAAGTGGTCATTTGAGCACACCAAATCAAGGACGTGGCCTATTTTTCTTCCATGAAGTAAAGGCAAAATGGACAGCTACACAAGCATCAAGAAAAGGACCAGACAACTCATGTTAAGGAGGAGACATATAAGATGAATGGGCATGCCATAGTTAAGGTAATGCACTATTCCCAGCATGGCCCCCTAGACAAACCTAAAAATGCATTCAAGGAATTAAATGCAACATGGGCCATCCCATAGAAAAAAGTGCCAAGCTTCTCTTGGCTGATATACATTGTAATCTCTTGTATTAGTTGTGAGAGATCTTTTCCATTACAGAAGCAAAACTCTACTCAAATTAAAAGGCAAATACTAAGACTTTGAGCTCAAATTATTGATCATATTAATTTATTTGAATGAGAAAGCAAGTTGCTTTCAGACTTTGTGTTGTTATAGCTTGTGTGATCTTAGGAAATTGTTCTGATGTTTGTTTCCTAGGAGCATCCTTATTTATTTAATTTAACAGGAAAAACTAGTGAGAGTAATCTAGAAGATGTCCTGAAGTTAGTTACTTTCAGACTTTATGCTATCATAGTTGTCTTCAATTTGTGTTTTTAGTTTCTTTCTATGTAAAGGATCTTGGGATGACATTGTGCCTCCATTATCCTTTATGTTTCACTCTTTGGGTAGTTGAGGTGGAGACTTTGCATTCCATTTCCTCCTACTGGTTATTGTGCCTTTATTACCAGTTACTTGTCACTACCTGAAAGAACTCCTAATGTGTCTTGCAAGATCACTTCTGAAAGGAGAGAAGTGCCTTCAGTGTTTTCACTAGGATTTTCTCTGTTTTTTAACATCATCTCTAAAAAAAGAGAGATGAATGGTGTATTCCTGACCCTGAGTGTTATTTTCTGCTTATATATATATATATATATATATATATATATATATATATATATATATATATATATATATATATATATATATATATATATATATATATATATAGCTCCTCATATTTATAGGTAACCTTCCCTTGATGAGAGGAGAGATTTGTCCACCTCTGATGTAGTAAACTTGCACATTTGGCTAACCGATCTCCCTTGCTGTGGTTGAAGAGACCTATTTTTCTCATCAGTTAGTTGTTGACAAAATATTCACCTAACAGTTTTTTTGGCGACTCTGATGGGCAAGAGCACACATTTTGAAGCCTCAAGCTTTAAGATGAAGAAAGACCAATTATTTCCCATTTTTATTCTACAATCTGGCAACTCCATGCTATACTAGAAGCTAGAGAGCCCAAGGTGTTGTTGACCCTATTTTTGAATTGGTGCAAAAGGGCAATTTTGATTTGTTCCCTCCCCAACTTCAAGTTCAATGATCTAGGAGTGTTCTCCCTACCTGTACCAGGTCACCAACACAAGGCAAAGCTTCTTTTTCTACTGTTAGTAGAGCGTTGCCTATCCATACTCCACTCATATTTGTTATCCCCCTTTTCCATGATTCAATCATGGTAGTTCAAGGCCCTTGGGGTAATTCTTTTGGTCTACTCAATCTTACTCCACCTCTAC
Source organism: Torreya grandis (assembly GCA_037957365.1). NCBI lineage: Eukaryota > Viridiplantae > Streptophyta > Pinopsida > Cupressales > Taxaceae > Torreya > Torreya grandis. The sequence continues at coordinate 2,882,174 of JARHVA010000050.1, read as the reverse complement.
ATGAGCTTCCACGTAGTTCAAGGAAGAATTTTCTCAAATTATTTAATGATGAGAGAGTTCATCTTGATGAACATATTCTAGCCTTTAGCATAGCCTATGATGTGATAGGTGTGGAATTTGAAGACATAGCAGTCAGGCTGTTTGTGGAAACACTACAAGGCGCTAGTGCAGACTGGTTCTACCATTTGTAGGCTCAGTCAGTGACTGACTAGGACACTCTTAAAGCTAAATTTGAAGCCAGGTTCAAGCTTGAAAAAGATGCTCATGCCCTGCTGGCCTAGCTCACACAGATGAAAAAGGAACCTCATGAACCTATGAGGGATTTGATAGCAAAGTTTGACAAGCTAAAGAATTAGATTCCTACCATTACTTAGCCAACACCTGAGAACCTTAAATGCTTCTTCATCAACTCACAACTGCCTAAAGTGAGTTTTCTATTGAGACGTGCTAGTCACATAGACCTTGGTGCTGCTCAAGACTCAGCTATTGAGGTAGAAGATGACCTTATCTTGGTAGGAAAGATAAGGAGAGATCCAAACAGAGCTAAATCCTCTTCATATTTTGAATACTCACTTACAGCCACCACTGATCCAATGGTGCAGAAGCTGGCAAATGAATTTCTAGCTCTTAGAAAATAAATGGCACAAAGGATGTCATTTGTTCCTTCATACAGAGATGTACCAAGGAGGACATTTTTATATCAGTCATATCAAGGCAATGCTGCTAGGAATCAAGGGCAAACCAACCAATTGAAGTAGCTCTAACCAATTTAGCAATTGGATATCTTGAAGCTGAATCAAATTTCTCCTTCTAGCCTGAGTTGAACCCAGAAGATGATGCTAATCTCTTCACTGAGGAAGAATAAGAATTAGCTGGCAACTCTAACATTGGTTTTCTAAATTACCAAGATGAACCCTAAAGTGAAGGTAAAGTAGATGAGGGATCATAAGTTGTGTTCACCCAGTCCAAGAATTAGTCAACCCAATAAGCTGATAAAGAACAAATAAAAGAGTGACCTCAACTAGTAATTTCAATTGCTAAGTGGGGAACCACTCTACCTTTCCAGCCAAAGGACCTGGTGATTGCAAGAAAGGTAAGTACATCAAACATCCCTACACCTTCTACTTCAAATTCACAGACCAGTCCTCCCCCTCCCAAAAATCAAAAGGAAGAATTCACATCCTCTATAACTAGTTCATTTCAGACATTTGACATAATTGAACATATAAAGAAAACCAAAATTCAAATGTCTAAATTTGAATTCCTATAGTCTAACCCTGAGTAGTTAGATAAGTTGGTTCAATATGTAAAGAACTAAACCATCCCTGTAGGACAAGAAATTTCAAAGATAACTCATGATCCCCCCAAGAACACACCCACAAGGAATAACCTTATCATTACTCCTCCTACTACTCCCGGGAGGACTGAACCATTTTATGTCTCCTTGCTAATAAATGGACACCAGCTAAACAATTGCATCATAGATTCTGGTGCATCAGACAATGTCATGCCTGCCAAAGTGGTGGAATCCCTTGGTCTCACACTGACCAAGACATTTGGGAGATATTTCTCCATGGAAAACAAACAAGTGCTACTATTGGGACAAATTAAGGATGCCCAATTTGCATTTGTGACCTTCCCAGATAAGAGAATCAAGATGACTATCTTGGTGGCCAATGTCCCAGCATCATTTGGCATCCTCCTTAGGTGAAATTTTTACAAGGATGTGGGTGGCGAATTGAGCATGGACCTATTTAAGGCAAGGATCCCAGTCAAAGGTGTTATGAAGAGATTTCTCCCTGAAAAGGAAGTAAAATATGTGGTCGCTCAAACATCAGCACCTGAAGCTCAAATTCTATTTGAGTCTTCAGGCATGGGTAACTACTTTCTATCCATGGAGGAAGTTCATGAGGTGTTTGATGAAGCTCCTGAAGGTGACAATCTAAAAATTGGTTTAGCTGAAATAGCAGAAGAATTGGTGGAGCGTAATGCAAGTGTAAAATAATTCCCCCCTCCAAACAAAGAAGAATCTAAGGAAAAATTAGTTTTTAAAGAGGTATGGATTTTGGAATTCAATGGCAGCTACTCTACCAGTTTAGGAGCTGAGATTGTGTTGATATCTCCTCAAGGAGATATCTTTCCTTCTTCATACAAGTTGTAGTTTAGCAACACCAATAATATAGTTGAGTATGAATCTCTATTTCTTAGATTGAGGGCTACTCGAGACAAAGGCATCAAACTCCTTCATGCTAAAGGAGATGCTGAACTAGTGGTTTGTCAGGTGAAAAACCTATATCAAACCAAAAATGAAATATTGTGCCATTATTGTAATCTATTCTGAGATCAAATTGAAATCTTTGATGCTTTTAGCATCTCTACCATACCTAGGGAATTTAATGACTGAGCTGATGCACTAGTTATTTCAGCAACTCTATTGGTTCCTCACCCTAATTTTAAGGGAGACATATACACTATTAAACTGGTCTTTTGACTAAGTGTCCCTAACAATGCCATTCATTGGCAAGTGTTTAATGGTGACAACCAAATCATTGCCTTTTTGGAGCAAAAAAATAGCTTTCAATAGCTTCACTTCAAAGGTAGTGAGCTGTAGAAGCTTGAATCAACACCTAGATCAAGTGAAAACACAGGTGAGGAATTCCTACAGCTTAAAGGACATAAAATCCAAAAAGTCTTGGTTTCCCTTGAGAAGCTATTTGACAAGCATGATAGGTTCATCAAACAGTAACAAATGGACTCAAGCTCCTCTTAGGAGTTTGATCAAGCAAATCTAGGTACCAAGGAAAATCCCAAGATGGTGAACATTAGGAAGTGCTGCACTCAAGAAGAGAAGTTCAAGTTCACTACTCTGCTCAGCTAGTATATAAATGTCCTAGCATACTCATATGATGATCTGAAGTCACTCAGGCCTGAAGAAATCCACCATGAGATCCCTCTTAAGAGTGACTCGATGCCTTACAAGAAAAAATCTAGGCACTACAATCTAAAGATATCAAGTACTATTCTATCTTAAATACAAAAAATGTTGAATGCTAGGATAATTTTCCCAATCCATCATTCCATGTGGATTGTAAATATAGTACCTGTAAGGAAGAAGAATGGTGAGATTCACCTCTGTGTGGAATTCAAAAATTTAAATCAATCATCCTTAAAGGATAACTATCTTTTGCCCATCATGGATCAATTCCTTCAGACAATGACTAGTTCAGAGATGTTATTAATGTCGAATGGCTTCTCAGGATACAATCAAGTTGAAGTTGGTGAAGCAGACTAATATAAGACTGCTTTCACCATGCCTTGAGGTACCTTTGCATATCGAAGAATGCCTTTTGGCCTGATAAATGTTGGTGCCACTTTATAAAGAGCAATGGACCTTGCTTTCAAAGATGAAATGGGTAAGTTCATTGTAGTATACTTGGATGATTTAATAGTCTTTTCCAAGCATTGCCCTGACCATGTGCACCATTTACAACAGGTGCTAGAATGCTGCCATCAGAATGGCATTTTTTTAAATCCCAAGAAGTCTATTTTTGGATTAATGGAAGGAAAATTTCTCAAACACATTGTGTCCCAAGAAGGCATAAAGATTGACTCAAAAATATTCAAGTACATTTAGGAGCTTACTTTGCCCACGAGTAAGACTACAGTTCACTCTTTCTTTATAAAGGTGAATTTTTTATGAAGGTTCATCCTTGAGTTTGCTGAGAAGACTCACCATATTGTAAACATGATGAAAAAAAAGGCCACTTTTAGCTAGACTAAAGAAGGCAAATTGGCATTTTGAGATATTAAGATAGCTATTGCCCATGCCCCAATTCTGGTTTGTCCAAACTATAACAAGGATTTCACAATGTATAGTTATGCTTTTGAGCACACACTTTCAGCAATTTTAGTTCAACAGAACCAAAAAGGTGTGGAATCTCCCATTTATTTCATGAGTTGTCCTCTTAAAGCTCATGAGCTAAAGTATTCAAACATGGAGAAGCATTCTTATGCAGTGGTAAAGGCAGTGAAGCATTTTCGCTTTTACATCCTGAATTCACAGACTACTGCCCTAGTTCTTGACACCACAGTCAAATCCATATTAACTCAATAGGAGTTTGGGATGAAAAGAGGCAATTGGATTGCTAAAATCTAGGAGTTTGATCTATTCATCAAACCAACTAATCTGTTGTGGGGAAGGGTCCTATGCTAATTGATTGCTAACAAAAGACCCGAAGAAGCAGGACATGAAGAAGAAGAAATTGAAGACATGCCAACAATCCTCTTTGTCTCCACCATGAATGAGTGGTATTCAAGTATCGATCATTTTCTTACTTATGTTGAGTGTCTTGCTCACTTATCTCATAAATAAAGGAAGACTATCAAGTTGAAAGCTACCAATTTTGTCCTCTAAGACAATGGCCTATATAAAAGGAGCCTTGATGGAGTGTTCCTTCGCTGTGTGGATAAGGAGTAGTAGAACCAAATTTTGAAGTCCTTCCATAATCTGGCCTATGAAAGACATTTTATACTCTTATGAATTCCCATAAAATTCTGTGAGCCAGGTATTACTGGCCTACTCTATTTCAAGATGCATATAAATGGGTACGTAGATGTGAACTATGCCAACAGTTTGTTGGAAGACCCAAATTAGCTGCTCTACCTCTTAAGCCAGTGGTGATAGAAGAGCCATTTTCCTGGTGCTAGACATGATTATGTCCTCATAGCCATTGATTACTTCACCAAGTGGGTGGAAGCTATTCTAACCAAGCAAGCTACTTTAGAAGTAGTGTGTAGTTCCTCAAGGAGAACATCATTTCTAGGTTTAGGGTCCCTACCAAGATTGTCACTGACAACATAGCTTGTTTCTCTTCCCAGGAGATTACTCAGTTCTATTTTTACTATGAGATTACCCTCTCTCACTCTTTTGATTACTTTCCACAAGGGAATGGATAAGTTGAATCAAGTAACAATAGCATGGTGACCATCATCAAGAAGCTGGTAGATGACAATCAACGAACATGGCATAAAACATTAGTTGATGCTTTATGGTTAGACAAAATTACACCAAAGAGAGAAATTGGTATGTCACCTTTATATCTTCTTTATGGTCTCAATGCGGAGATACCAATCACCCTATAATTGCTAGCATTAAAATTGGCTAAGGCAATTTAAGATCAGACATATGAAAGCTCCATCGATAAGAGGATCATGTGCTTGACTGAGTTGGATGAGTAGTGAACTATGGTGGTGGACCAGATTTCTATGCATCAAAGTCTTGTGAAGAAGCTCTTTGACTAGAAAGCAAAAAACCATGATTTCTAGATTGGAGATCAAGTCCTATTGTGGGACAAGAGAAGAGAACCAAAAGGAATGCATGAGAAATTTGACTCCCTTTGGAGGGGCCCTTTTACTATTCATCAGTTCAATGGTGAAAATAGTTTTCTATTGAGATATCAAGATGGCACACCCTTTTCTCTACCTCACAATGGGCAGCATCTGAAGCAATTCAATTCTTGAAGTATCATATAAGTTCACATGTACACATGTTTATTTGTATAGTCTTTGTTTCTATTTTGTGTTGTTCATTTTAATTTTTGGCACCTTTCTTTTTAGGTAGCATGACTCTGTAGCCCAGTGGCATACTTAAAAGCACTGGAGATTTTGGTTTCTACTCCCCTCAGCTATTCCAAGTCTTCAACTGAAGGAAGTTCCCCAACTGGAACCAGTTGTTGTTCCCAAAATCTATCACTCATTTTTGGGACAACATATGAACTTTTTTGGTCCTATTTACCAAAATTATCTCTTCCTTTCTTAAAAATTTGTTCTGAGCATTGAAATTCCTCATTTTTAAATATTTTTTAGTTAAGGGATTAGTAGTTTCAAAGGCTTCAACAGGTGAGCTCTCTCAAAGGAGCAAGTTTCCAGCACTTAGGCAATTTCAGGATTGGTTCAATTACCCTGGTTCAATCAAAAATGTTTATTGGCAAGATTCAAAGGAAAGATTGAACAATTGAAAAATTGAACCATTAAACCCCACTTCCAAAAGGTTCAAAGGTTCAATGGGTTCAAAGGTTCAATGACATCGGTAAGCTTGAAGATTTAACTGCTTCGGCAAAAGTTCAACCACTTCAAGGTTCAACGGCTTCAAAATACTTAACGAAAAGAAGAAGGCTTGAACCATTGAACCGTTGAACCTTAAACCATTTTGGTTCAAAGGTTAAATAGGTTCAATAGTTCAAAGGTTTAATGAGCAGTTGGTTCAATGAGTTTGGTTCAAAGAGATCAAAAGACTTAGAAGAAAAGAGGCTTCAAATGCGAGATTGAACCATTGAACCAAAGTTGGTTCAATCGATCGGTTCAAGGGATTGCCCCAAAGCCAAAGGAACAAGTGCCCTTTCAGAGGGCAATGAACCAAGGCCAAGTGCCCTTACGGAGGGAAGTGAGCAAAATTAGACAAAGATATTTTCTTCAAAAAAATGAACAAGGCAGAAAAGTTGGAATTCCTTCAGATTTGTGCAAGGCAAAAGACACAGCGAATTCCTTCAGAAAATTTATCCAAAGGAATTCCTTTGGAATTTTGTCTGAAGGAATTCACTCAAAAGGAAAAGAAAAATCTCAAAGAAAAGTATACAAGGCAAAGGGAAAGAAAGGTTTCCTTCAGACAAAATGTCCGAAGAAATTCCTTCAGATAAATTGTCTGAAGGAATTGGAGCCCGAAGACCCGCCGAAGGAATTGAAGCCTGAAGGTCACCTGAAGGACCCCAAAGGGTAGGTACCTTTGTAGGGGGGATCTCAACACCACCAAAAAGGACCTTTCTCAAAGACCTGAAGGGACACCTTCCCTTTGAGGTGTTCCAAAGGCTTGATAAAGACGAAGGAAAAGCTTCAAAAAGACTTAGATGAAAAGGAGACTTCAAAGAATGAGGATTGAACCATTGAACCTTGAACCAAATGGTTCAATGGGTTTAAGGGTTCAAAGGTTCAACATTTCAAGGCTTTAAAGGGACTTATAAAAGCAAAGGAAGCACTGAGACAAAGAATGAACTAATTGAACCTTGAACCAAAAGAGTTCAAAGTTCAATGGTTCATAGGTTCAACAGTTCAAAGGAAGCTCCAGACAAAGAAAGAACATGAAAGATTCTAGAGACCAGTTCAAAGCGATGGTTCAACTAGAGAGCAAGGAAGTGAATGGAATAAAGGAAGCAATAAATATCACCTAAACTAATGAACCATTGAACCAATGAACTTTCACAAGTTCAAAGGTTCATGGTTCAAACAAATAGCAACCATTGACATCCCCATGGATGTCAAATTTAAGTTAATGGAATATCTGTTAGTTTTCAAATATAGCATGGAACTTCAAGGGTAAACCAAGTGACCAATTGAAGAGAGTGCTCGAGAGCTCAAATTATTATAGGGAAGAGAGAACAATACAAAAAGATCAAAAATATCTACCAGGGAGTTATTTTCAGTAGGTGAATCAGTCAATCAAGTGGTCATCTGAGCACACCAAATCAAGGACGTGGCCTATTTTTCTTCCATGAAGTAAAGGCAAAATGGATGGCTACATAGGCATCAGGAAAAGGACTAGACAACTCATGCTAAGGAGGAGACATATAAGATGAAGGGGCATGCCATAGTTAAGGCAATGCTCTATTCCCAGCATGGCCCCCTAGATAGAACTAAAAATGCATTCAAGGCATTGAATGTAGCATGGGCCGTCCCATAGAAAAAAGTGCCAATCCTTTCTTGGATGATATACATTATAATCTCTTATATTAGTCACGAGATATCTTTTCCATTATAGAAGCAAAACTCTGCTCAAATTGAAAGGTGAATATTGAGACTTTGAGCTCAGATTTTTAATCATATTACTTTATCTGAATGAGAAAGCAAGTTACTTTCAAACTTTATGTTGTTATAGCTTGTGTGATCTTAGAAAATTGTTCTTATGTCTGTTTCCTAAGAGCATCCTTGTTTATTTAATTTAATAGGTAGAACTAGTGAGATTAATCTAGAAGATGTCCTGTAGTCAGTTACTTTCAGACTTTGTGCTTCATAGTTGTCTTCAGTGTGTGTTTTTAGTTTGTTTATGTGTAAAGGATCTTGGGATGACATTGTTCCCCCATTATCCTTTGTGTTTCACTCTTTGGGTAGTTGAGGTGGACACTTTGCATTCCATTTCATCATGTTGGTTATTGCGCCTTTGTTACCAGTTACTTGTCACTACCTGAAAGAACTCTTGCTGTGTCCTATAAGATCACTTCTGAAAGGAGATAACTACCTTCAGTGTTTTCACTAGGATTTTCTCCTTTGTTTGTGAACATCATCTCTAAAAAAATAGAGATGGATGGTGTAGTCCTACCCCTGAGTGTTATTTTTTGCTTACATATATATATATATATATATATATATATATATATATATATATATATATATATATATATATATATATATATATATATATCCTCATATTTATAGGGAACCTCCCCTTGATGAGAGGAGAGATTTTTCCACCTCTGATGTAGTAAACCTGCACATTTGGCTGACCAATCTCCCTTGATGTGGTTGAAGAGACCTATTTTTCTCATCAGTTAGCTGTTGACAAAATATTCACCCAGCATTAAGAAGACCTCCTCATCTTACACAAAGAAATTATATGACCAGGTATTCCTCATTTTTCTATGGTTATTTTTATATTTTTAATCAGTTTGGTCATAGGGCTAGTGAATGTAGAGTTATGCCTAAAAGGATAACAAAATTTTTAAGAAAACATTCATTTTTTCCCTTGTTAGATACAAATTTAATATGCTATAATTACAATAATTTTGATCACATATCTAAAAAATGTAGAACAAGCTTTTTAAGATAAAAAATACAAAGTGAAAAGAAAGGCATTCCTCCTAGTGTGAAAAAAGGTTCACAGGTCTCTAAAAGGGGGGAAAACAAGCCAAATAAGAAACCTAAGGATGTGTGGATAGTGAAAGATTAGAAAGTTTCATAATCTATGATTATTCAAACTCCACTCTATGTTAAGGAATAAAATTTATGGGTAATAGACAGTGGTTACTCAAAACACATGACTAGTGACAAGAGTAAATTCATCAAACTGAGAATATTTAAGGAAGGATCTGTCAGCTTGGAAGACAATACTATATTAAACATCCATGGTAAAGTAACCTTGAACATATATTGAAAATTTCCTACACATGATGTCATGTATGTTGAAGGATTGAAACACAATCTGTTAAGTATCAGCCAAATGTGTGACAATAGATATAAGGTCACATTTAATATAAAAGGATGCAAGATAAAGAGATCTGGAAGACTAATTATAGAAAGGAAGGTAACTGAAAGCAATATCTATAATCTTAGTGAAGTGAATGGTAATAGCTTCCTAATAGAAAATATTGATGAGAGTTGGCTATGGCATAGAATAATGGGTCATGTCAATTTTGATAACCTAGTTAAAGTGAGGTCAAATAAGTGCGTTAGACAAATGCCTAAGATAACCAAACCTATAGACACTAATTGCAAGTAATGTTAGCAAGGCAAGTAAAAAAGGGTTAGATTTCAAACAAAGGAATATGAAACAACAAAGCCTTTAAATTTTATTCATACTAATCTTTGTGGTCCTACTAAGACAAAAGGATCTAAAGGAGAAAGATGCATCATTTTCCTAGTAGATGATTACCCAAGAATCACATGGGTAACCTTTTTGAAGGATAAGTCTCAGGCATTTGAAAGATTCAAAATCTTTAGGGCCATGGTAGAAAATTAGATTGGACAAAAAATCAAATTCTTAATATTTGATAGAGGTGGAGAATTCACCTCAAATTATTTCATATAATATTGTGAGAAGCATGGAATCAAAAAGCAATACTCTTCAGCAAGGACTCCATAGAATAATGGAGTTGTTGAAAGAAAGAAAAAAATAGTCAAGGAGATGGCCATAATAATGCTAAAAGAGGCCAATTTACTTGATGGATACTAGAGAGAAGTAGTACAAATATTAGTATATATCTTAGACAAAGTTCAACTGAGGGTAAACAATGATAAAACTCCCTATGAACTATGGTATGGAAAACCTACCTCTATTAAGTATTTCAAATTGTTTAGAAGCAAATGCTACATCAAGAGAAAAGAAGACAAATTGGGAATCTTTGAATAAAGATGTGATGAAGGAATATTTATTGGTTATTCCACCCAAATCAAAGCCTACATATGTTATAATAAAATGCTATAAAATATTGTAGAGAGTATCCATGTCAAGGTTGATGAAGGCTTGAAACATGTTAAATCTGAGAAAGACATCTATGAAGAAGAATCAAAGTTTATATAGGAAATAACTAATTAAGATACTGTGGAATTAAAATGAAAATGAACTTGTGATATTTGTTCAAAAGGATCATCCTCTAGAGGAGATCATTGGCAAAAAAAATTAAGGAGTTCAGACAAGGAGAAGAGTTGAAATGAATAAGGAGCAAGTAAGTTTTGCTCTAATGTTTAAAATTGAGCCTAAGAACTATGTCAAAGCTAGCAAGGATGAGAATTGGCTAAAATCCATGGAAGAATAACTAAGCCAAATTGAGAAGAACAAAACTTGGGAATTAGTTCCAAGACGTTCAAACAAGAATGTAATAAGTACAAAGTGGGTCTTTAAAAACAAACTCAATGAGGATAGAGTTGTTATAAGGAATAAACCCAAATTGGTGTGAAATGGATATGCACAAGTTGAAGGCATAGATTTCAAGGAAACATTTGATCCAGTTTCTATGTTGGAAGCCATAATAATGTTTCTAGCATTCTTTGTTTATAAAAAATTCAAATTCTATCAAATGGATGTTAAATCTATTTTCTTGAATGGGAACCTAGAAGAGGAAGTCTACATAGAACAACCTAAAGGTTTTTAGCTGTCAGAAGAAGAATATTATGCTTGCAGACTAAAGAAAGCTTTATATGGTCTAAAGCAAGCACCTAGAGCATGGTATTCAAGATCAGACCAATACCTCCAAAATTAAGGATTCAATAAAGGTTGTACAGATAGCAATTTATATTTCAAATCAAAAGGTAAGCATATGTTAATTGTTGTTGTATATGTAGATAACATCATTTTTGGTGGTATCAATAACAAAATGTTTAAATAATTTGCTACTCAAATGCAAAATGTGTTTGAAATGTCTATGCTTGGAGAACTTTATTTCTTCCTTGGTCTACAAATAAAATAAATTAATGAAGGGATATTTATATCCCAAACCAAGTATGCTAAGGAAATGCTCAATAATTTTGGAATGGAAGATAGAAAACTATTAGGTAATCCCATGATAATTAGTTTTAAGTTAATAAAAAAAAGTATGAGTCCCTTAATGTAAATTATACTATGTACATATCAATGATAGGTAGCTTGTTATACCTAACTATATCAAAACCTGATATCATTCAAGCAGTATGCATGGTTGCAAGATTTCAAGCTACTCCCAAAGAATCACATGTCAATGAAGTGAAAAAAATATTTAGATACATCAAGAGTAAAATTGACTATGGCTTATGGTATCCTAAAGATGAATATTTCACTTTGACAACATATACAAATGTTGATTGGGTAGGAAGTGTGGATGATAGAAGAAGCACTAGTGGTGGTGCATTTTTCCTTAGAAACAAACTTGTTTCATGGCTAAGTAAAAAGCAAAAGTTAGTTACTCTTTCTATAACTAAAGCAGAGTATGTGGTAGTAGTGGCATGTTTCACTCGAGTCTTGTGGATGAATCAAACACTCAAAGACATCAAGGTAGAATACAAATCACCTATCTCTATTCTTTGTGACAATTCAAGTGATATTAACATATCCAAGATTCTATTGATGTACTCCATAATTAAGAACATATCAATCATCACTTCTTAAGAGAAAAGGTTGCAGATCAAGAGGTCACAACGGAATATGTGCCAACATAAGATCAGATTGTAGACATATTCAACAAACCTCTTCTCAAGGAACAATTTGAGTATCTGAGATAGAAGTTGGGAGTGTTGGCTCTTACATCACATCACTAGATCCTAGTGATAGGGAATGAGTCTAGGGGGGATCATATAAGTTTTGTTAATCCCTAGAAGAAGAGAGAAAATGAAACTTAGGTATGCATAGTTTTACAAATTTATAATGAGTTTATGGTTACATATTCTTGGACAAACTCCTTTATCTGATAAAGGGGGAGAAAAATTTGGACAAATAGTGAGAAAGTTAGAGTCTCTTTGCCATTGATGTCAAAGGGGGAGAAAAAAGTGTAAATGCTCTCTATAAAAGATTTATGTTTATCAAATAAGGAGAAAAACATTTGTCAAAAATGTTCTATTACCTAAGGGGGAGATTTAGCTCATGTTCATCAAAAGTAAATGCAAGCACTGTAAGTACAGTTAATTACAAAGGAGTAGAGCATGTATTACAAGATCAAGGCATTTATTTTGCCATCAATGAAAAATGGGGATATTATTGAAAATATGATTGTCATTTGATGTCAAAAGGGATATTGATGTCATTATGGATGTCATAGATGTTAGAGGATTAAAAAGGTTTGATGGAGAGAAGAGCAAGTTTTACAATTGCATATTATAAGTTGCAATATTGTCATATAATGTTGTCATGCTTTTATAGAGACCATTCTCGGACATATACAAATAAATTTATAGAAGATCTATTATGGGTTTTTCAAGAGTATCTCATATATATGGTCCATAGGTTTAGATGAAGAAAAATGAGCCCAGAAAAGAATTATTTAATACCTCAGACATTACTAGGGTTTTTCAATAAAACCCTAAGGTTTTTAGTCATGGCATTCACAAGTATTTTCTATTTTTATGTTGACTTGATATAGGTAATAACTGGTTGCCTAAGTTACAACTTAAGCCTTCCTCATTTTTTTTTAATTGGCCCCTTCAACCTACTAATTACTAGATTCGATCAATAATTAAAGACTTTAATTTTTCCTAAGTCCTCGACTTAAGACTTGTCCAAGTTTGATCAACAGATAGTGCTAAATTATATGATGAAGATACAATAATGTATAGTAAAGTCAATATATCAAAATGTACTCTAGATTAAATGTGTCAATGTCAAGTGTCACAATTATAGGGACTAGTGAAGTGCAAAAGGAATGCATGAGTATCAACTATCATAAGCATAGGGACTGACAATGTGCAGAAGGCATGCAAGAGTGATAAATATCACAAGTGTGGTCACTAAAAATAATGTGTAGAAGTAATGTGAGGGTACCAAGTGGTGATCACATTCATAGGATAGAGAACCAATTAACGTATCAGTATATCAGAGGATCTAATGATAAGTGTGTGATCATATAATGAAGATCAATAAAACACATGGTTTTAAAGAGGTCAAAGTGTCTAATGTCTAATGATAGATAGAGGTAAATTTCATGATAATTTTGAATATATAATGACATGAGGGAGCTCAAATCAAAATATCAATTAATGCACTTTAAAAATTAAAACATTAAAGTTCAAAAGCTTGCAAACATCTAATGGAGCATGTGAGCCTACCAGATCTTGATCTAATGGTTGTATTTTAAATTTGAGACATATGAATGAGGATCATTAGATCATGATACAAAAATTAAGATCAATGGTTAGTATTAAAATATATGTTCATCTCAATGGTCAAGTGATAGAACCTATAGGAAAGATGCATTATACGACATAGAGAATGATATAGATCGTTGTGATCGATCTAAATTATGGATTATGGCATGTGTATCAAATCTCAAGCAAAATTTATGATAAATATAAAAAAATATAGATAATTATGGTGATGGATCATGAATTAAATAAGTGGGAAACTTACATGAGCATGATGTGTTAACAACCGAGTATGAACATAGAGAAATGTGAGACCTAGATCCAATTCATATATACATCATCTAGAAAATGCACTAAGTGTTGAAAAAGGTTGAACTTAAAGGGAGAGAGAAAGAAAGAATAGAGATGTATATTAGAGTATGATCAGTTACAAAATATGTCTAAAATAGAGAACTGTATTCATTTTGAATCAAATCTTGTAATCTGGAGTCATAGCTCTATAATAGATCTGACTAGTATATGCCATTAGAAGAGCTGAGTTGGTGCTTAGTTAGGGAGTTGGTACTTCTTTAGAGTAGGTGATCTTAAATAAAAGGATTGGTGTCTTCTTAGGGTCAGTTACCTTAAACATTGTAACCAATGAGGTTCTTGATTATGAGGCTAAATTAGAACAGTAGATTCTAGAAGTTATTCTCATGGTTGTTTTTCCCATATTGGGTTTCCACGTACATCTAGTGTTATGCATATGTGTGTGTGTGATATTTTTTTATCCTTTATAAATTATATTAAAAGGGATTAAAGGACTAGTTTTAATCAATCTACTAATTCACTCCCTCTTCTCAGTAGCTAGTTGTGTTCTAACACCTACATTTCATATGTTACGTAGATTCCTTGATTGTTATGTATATTACTATAATGACATACTCTTTAAATGATCAAATGATATTACATAATGTTATCATTAATATGTTACATGATACAATTCGTCATTATTTTTAAATTAAATACTTACAAGATATATCCCTCATCTCAAAATGGGGACATTACAGTGGCTTGTCTTAGAGACATAAGCCTTCATGAATAGAAAATCATAATAGAGTACAAGTTTTATAGATTTTATAGATTTGGATTATTTTAGATAATTATATACATTGGAATATTTATGTATATTATAGGTACATATTTTATGCATATGTATTAATTTTAAAACACTTGATAACATATTCATACACATTTTGGTGCATATGCATGGGCGTGTGCACAACAACTTATAGGTACAAAGTTTCAAAATTACACATTCATATTACATTTGGGGTATATGTTTTTAAAATTAGAATAAATATTCATGGGATATGATACCAATTAATTCACATATACAACACAATTACAATTGAATGGAAAATGGTTGTTTTTCTACTTTACATTTACCAAAATCTCTATACATGATGAGGACATAAACATTGTTCATTCCCTTGTGCTCATATTTGTTTTTTTTTTTAATGGATTAAAATTTATCTAACTAGAGAATAAAATAATATTTTAAGCTATAATCCATCTATAATAGTTGATTCATTCATGATCTAACATTATTTGATTGATTATCCCATTTCCCTGTGTAGTGTTTTCTTTGAAGTTGAACTTAATCACATAGTTATCTCTATCTTTTTCTTGCATATTTACTTTGGCTAGTACATTATATAATTTTCCCCACATAAATGATATTTATTTAATATTTACTTCCTAACTCAAAATCCTACATAGTTACACAAGTTTAGGGCATGATCACCTAAACTCTTCAATAATTCAATGAGGAAACTTCATGTCCAATAATTGTGAAGGCAACATGAAATGCATCAACACATAGGTGTACTCTAACACTTACTCTTTAAATTTTTTGATTTCATATTTCAAATATAGAAATTGATTTATTCATTCTCATTTTAGGTTTCTATGAAGCAGAGTTGCACATTCAGAGTTATCTCCCAAAAAGGCAAACTGTGTTGTACACACTCGAGTATAATAAATCCTTTTACTCTAGTAATTTAATTACTAGAATAAATAACTATAAATACTAAAATATGTTATTTAGTACATGAAAATGATAATATTGACCCACATTTACCATGCATTACTTTAGAAACCAAAAAAATATCTTAATTCACCATCCTCTAGCACTTACATGTTATTTTATGAGTCAACCCTTTCATTTACCTATGGGAACCTCACTGTCTACTTCAGATATACAAGATATCCTACATAAACATCTCCAAACTCTCATTTAAGTCTACTATACATGGGTTAGTTCTACTAGTTATGGTTTTTATCATAATCGATAATAACCTAATTGGTCATAACTATCCCACCCCCAACAACAACTATTTTATAAAATCAAACCCATCCTTATGTTTGGCCTATTAACTTAGTGTGTCATTGGTGTCATAAATTATTAAAAATGATCCATATATAAAAAAATCAAGGCTTCATATCAAATATATCTAGCATCTATCTTTTGCACATCTATACATTATTGTGTATTGGGCAAATTTGTCCTATTCTTCCTAATTTACATACTATTCACTAGGAGTAGCCATAAGCCAAGTATGAAGCACTTAAATCAAATTTAAAGTAATAATTTTCAATTTCCAAATCCAATCATTATTTTCATTAATTTATTAAATGATCACAATTACACAATAACACTAAGTGGGAGAACTACGTGTGGCTTGACTTCCCTCTTTAGAGGATTGGATACATAAACAACAGTTAATCACCAAGTAGAGGTGATTTGGGTTATCTCAACCCATTAAAATTCCCACTTTATTATATATTTCTATCCCTCACAAGTGTATATATGGCTTCAAGGTAAATAAGTTTGATTTATAGATCTTTGTATGCCATGAAGGTTTGGGATCATAAAAATAATCAAGAAAATACACTTGTAGATATATGTAAAGTCACTATGTCATGATTTCATAAAGGTTAGCTCTAACTATCATGTTATTATCAACCTAAAATAGTGACCAAAACCTATGAAATTGACCTATCATAAATAGAAAATTAGTTCCAAAATTGAATGAACTAGAGGCATATTTATCCCTAATTTTTAATTTCAGAATATAGTCATAGTCACACAATTAACCAGAAAAACTAATGTTGATCAGTATTTTGACATATCCAATAATAGGTAGGGGTTGTTAATCCCCATCTATCCTAAAAGGAGACTTGTACAAACAAATCTCCCCAAGGTCTTGGTACGTAGGGTAACCCAAGTAATTTATTGTGACCATTCCATTTCAATGGGATTTAGTGAGTATTTTAGATTAATAATATGCATTATAAATGTAGAGATTATTATTTAATGGAACTACTAGAATGACACAACTATGAATATGAAAAATTGATTCAAAATGAAATGCCTATTGCTTATAGGTTCAACAATGCATAAATGAGAAAAAGGAAAACAAAGGAGCATGCAATCAAGGTAAAGCATTAGATTCATATTCCAACTCAAAAACTAAACTAATCTAATATAACATATTGATAAAAATGAGAAAAATAGGGAAAGTCAGGGAAAAATAGAATAAGAACCCGCTTTCTAATGTAGTCAATCATTTCCTCTTGATTAGATAAATACTCAAAGAAACCAATCCTTAGCTGAGCCAAACCTATCATAACTCCAACTAAATGATAGTTCAAGAGTATGAGGGAGATAATATTAATATAAAAGATAAAAATAGGGTGACCATATTTCATGTACAAGCCAAGTCTATCAATTGATAATGCTTTTATATAAAGATGTTTCATTTAAGGGTTAGTTCGGATTCATCAAATACTCTATCGGATGATAGAAAAGGATTAAAAATAGTCTAAACTGAAAAAATACTAACTTAGAAAATAATAAAATGTTGAAAATAAATGGACATAATCTCTCTAATCCAAAAATATCAGCCCTTATTATAACATAGTGACCAAAACCTATGGAATTGACCTAGCATAAATAGAAAAATAGTTTTAAAATTGAATGAACTAGAGGCATATTTATCCCTAATTTTTAATTTTATAATATAGTCATAGTCACACAATTAACCAAAAAAACTAATGTTGAGCAGTATTTTGACATAGCCAATAATAGGTAGGGGTTGTTGATGCCCATCTTTCCTAAAAGGAGACTTGTATGAACCAATCTCCCCAAGGTCTTGGTACATAGGGTAACCCAGTTAGTCTATTGTGACCATTCCATTTTAAGGGGATTTAGTGAGTATTTTAGATTAATCATATGCATTATAAATGTAGAGATTATGCTTTAAGGGAACTACTAGAATGATACAACTATGAATATGAGCAATTGATGTAAAATGAAATGCCTATTGCTTATAGGTTCAACAATGCATAAATGAGAAAAAGGCAAATAAAGGAGCATGCAATCAAGGTAAAGCATTAGATTCATATTTCAACTCAAAAACTAAAATAATCTAATCTAACATATTTATAAAAATTATAAAAATAGGGAAGGTCATGGAAAAATAGAATAAGAACCCGCTTTCTAATGTAGTCGATCATTTCCTCTTGATTAGATAAATACTCAAAGAAACCAATCCTTAGCTAAGCCAAACCTATCATAACTCCAACTAAATGATAGTTCAATAGTATGAGGTAGATAATAGTAATACAAAATATTAAAATAGGGTGACCATATTTCATGTGCAAAGTCTATCAATTGACAATGCTTTCATATAAAGATGTTTCATTCAAGGGTCATTTCGGATTCATCTAATACTCTATCAGATGATAGAAATTACAAATAGTCTAGATTGAAAAAATACTAACTTGGAAAATAATAAAATGTTGAAAATAAATAGGCATAATCTCTTTAATCCAAAAATATCAGACCTTATTATAACATAAGAGCCAATTTGATATAAACACACAGGTCCAAAGAGTTTCAAATTCATCCCACTATTGAGGAGATTACAAGAAATCATCAATGTGGTAGGTCTATTTGAGATCAATTAGGATTAATCCCACTTAATTCCATCATAAAAATATCAGGGGCCATGATTGATTGAATTAGGAATGAATTCCTACAAGAGAATGCAGTTGAGATTACATCAATATTATCAAAAACCCACGTCTTATGCAATTGAAATAACACCTCTGATAATTAGAATTCATGCCTCTTCAGGGATTTTTTAGTGGTGAATCTTCATTAATCTACAAATATTCTATTTTTCAAAGTTAGCATTTGGTAATTTTTATGGGGTGGCCAACAAAGCAGAATCATCTAAATTTGTGGGGTTGAAGTTAGTTTTAATGATAGGTTTTCCTACATTTCAATATATAATTTCTTCATATAAATGTAATTAGTTAGTACCTAAAAATCCAATCCGGAGGAATTCACCACATACCATCAGATAATAGCAACCTTCAAATTCCATTGTTCCACATAACATTAAACAACCACAATGGTGTAACCTACCATTGGGTGACAGCAACCTACCATCGGATGATAATAATTTACTACTAGGAAATAGTGTAACTACAAGGCATTGTACATATTTGGGTAAATTTAGGGAAAAAATTTGTGGTTTGTATTTAAAAAACCTTGGTTGTAATTTGTAATAAAGGTCTTCAAGTCCTAGGAGGGCTTCAAGAATCAACAGGTAACAACAAGGTATGCATCAATTTTTTTACAATATAATTATTTAATATTTTTAACTATATTATCATTTACTATTCATCTAATTATTATTTCCCCAAGTTATAGGATATATTTGGATAATTAAAACTTGTTGTCAAATAATTGTAGGATGTTGTCTAATGACCACAAATTATGTCATCTGAATGCAGCATGTGGTCCTCTGGTGGTAACCTGTGGTTGTCCAACTGCACCCTATATCTAGGAGGATTCAATATTTTATTGTTAGTCCTTATTCATTTGTTAATCATATTTATTTGGTGTCAATCATCTTCATTTCATTGTTAATCATCTTGCATTTGTGACTCCACAGGATTGATTATATGGCTTCTACTAAAAATGTTAAGTCATTTGGGAAATTTAAAAAAAAAAATAACCTATTATCTTATTTTAGCCAGACACCTAACATAGGTACTAAATTTTCAATTAACTAGTGTTTTTTATTTATTTTCTTATTTGTTAAAGTTAAATAATAATTAAAAGGTTTACAACTATTTTGCATACCCACTAATAACTCTTTTGAAGATATGACTCCATAGGAAGACGTAATTGGGTATGAATTTAAAATGCTAAATAAAGGTACTAAATAGGAAAATACAATATTTTTAATTAATTAAATATTAATATAAAGATTCAATAATAATGACAAGGTCTACAACATTATTACATGTAAAACCCAATGATAAATTTATCAAAGATATCATTGAACTGGAAAATATACTTGGGTATGAAATGCCAAATAGAGGTACTAAATTATAAATATTATTTGATTTAATATTTTTTATTTATTTATACTTTTGTTTTGGCATTTATTAAAAATTAATTGTTCATACAACCTTTTTACATGTAAAATTCAATGATAAAAGTATCGAAGACTTGTATAATGCTTTTAAATATATACCTCCTCTGAAAGAGTCACTCAAAAAGAAATGCCCCTATCCTACTGAATTCAAGGAAAATTGTTGGAAATATTGTCATTGATGTCAAAGGTCTAGCATTGGTGATAAAGGCCCCATTGCATTTAATGATGTTTTTAATATTCATATCTTGGCTAATGTGTGTTAATATTTATTTAATATTAACAAATATATTTTTGGTTGCATATAAGTCAAAAGAGGGCCCATGGAAAAGTCAAAGAGTCATGGGGTAAAGATAAAAGAGGAATGGGATGAATTTTCTCATTAAGAATCATCTTGAGGAATTCCAAGAGTCACCATGTGAAGACAAAAGAACATATGGTGCATTTTTCCATGAAGGAACACTTTGAGGAATATGAAAAGTGACCAAGATAAAGACAAAAGAGGAAAGGATGCATTTGCTTATGAAGGGTCACCATATGAATTTTCAAATGCAAGGATACGAAGGGTCATGAAAGTTTGGTGCCATTTTCCATGAATATTGAAGGGTCACAAAGGGTGAATGCCAAAGGTCATTTGAAAATATATAAATAAAGGCTTGAGAAGCCATTTTTAATATGCAATAGAGTGCATGGTTTATATTTTTTTTTAAAGAGAGAAAAGTAGGAGATATTGTAGAGTTATATCATTTGTTGAGTAGGAAACATTAAGATATAGTTGTGTTTTATACACAAGAAGGGTTGGTGCTCCTATGGGTTGGTGCTCACAAATCTTTGCAAGGGGTTCATTCTCCTATGAGTTAATGCTCACAAATAGTTGTTGTGTTGGTGCATGGAAAAGAGGTAGGTGCTCCTACAAGTTGGTGCTTGTAAATTTTGTAATTTGAGCTAGTGCTCATTCATATACTTAAAATTATTCTCTACTTTATATTTCCACATAAAAATTTGGTCTCTCTCTCTCTCTCTCTCTCTCTCTCTCTCTCTCTCTCTCTCTCTCTCTCTCTCTCTCTCTCTCTCTCTCTTTGGTGGTGCATATTATTATTTTAGTTTTATTGCATATATTGAATATGTGGTTAAGTGGTTAAAGAAAATGAATTTGTTAAGTAAAAATATATATAATACACTGATTCACCCCCCTCTCAGTATATTGTGTGCTTAACAATTGGTATCAGAGCAGGTTCCTTTGAAAAAGTTTTATAGCTTGAAGGTAGATTGGGAAAGCACGATAGCTGGATCACATGAAGGTTTTTATAAAAAAAAGGAACCTTTGTTTGATGGGATAAATTATGTTTTTTGGAGCATAAGGATGAAGACTTATTTGATGGCCCTTGGATTCAACATTTAGAAAGCAGTGGTGGAGGAATATGAAGAGCCACATACACTTGTAACTACTCTAACAGAAAAGAAGGCAAGTGAAAATAATGTTAAAGATTTAAATGCTATTTTATGTGGTTTATGTAAATCAAAATTTATTAAAGTTATGAAATATAAATTTGCTCATAAAACTTGGGTAAAACTTGATAATATTTGTAAAGGTGATGGAAAGTTTCAGCAAGCTAAGCTTTAGACTTTTAGAAGATAGTTTGAGAGTTTAAAAATAGAAGAGAAAGAAAATATAGTAAGTTATCTTTTGCAAGTTGATCAAATAGTTAATCAGATTTAAGGTTTTAGAGAAAATCTAGAAGAATCAATTGTGGTGCAAAAAGTTTCTATATCTCTACCATTGAGATATGATGAAAAAGTTTTAGCAATTGAAAAGATGAATAATTTAATCAAGATAAATATGGATGAGCTACATGGTATTCTTATGGCATATGAGATGTGAACCGAATAAGAGAAACTTTCAAAGAGAGAAGCTGCTTTCAAGACATCAAAGAAAGAGAAGGCTAAGATTCAAGAATCAAGTGACAATTCTAGCGATGATGAAGATGACAACGGAGCTCTATTAATTCATAAGCCAAAAAAGGGCACAGTAAAATCAAAGAAAATTACCTTTTAAATTTTTTAATTGTGGAAAGATTGGACATTTTGTAGCTAAGTGCCCAAATAAGGGTAATGGTGAAAATGAAGAAGGAAAGTCTACATACAAGAAAAATTTCAAAGGAAAATTCAAGAAGGGATTTGAGAAGAAGAGTTTATATTCTAAAGATCCTAGCTCAACTGAAGATAGTAAAGTCAGTGATTCAGAAGAAGAAGAGATTCTATTCATGGCCAACATGAAGATACCTCCATAAGCAAAAGTACAGATGATAAAGAAGAAGAATAGGATGAAGCCAAAGTGAATCTAGAAGAACTTATTTGTGCCTTAGAAGAGTTAAAAGCTATTGAGAAGAAGAATCAAAGATTAAAGCTCCAGATTGAAAAAAATGACAAAGAGTCAATGGAAATAATTGAAGATCTACAAACACACTTAAAGAAGCCAAAAAGAATAAATAAAATATAACAGCACAGTTGTAAAAAGTAAGTAAAGAATGTGAAAGGTATGTTATTAAAATTGCTTCTTTAAAAGTAGATCTTGAGAAAATAAATAAAATAATCAATGATAGAACAGCCAATGATTCAAAATTTGAGAATAGAACTAATATGTTTAATAAGATATTAGAAAATCAAAGATCAATGTCAGATAAGATAGATATCATATTTGAAAAAGAGAAAGGGGAGGCCACTACTTTTACAAATAAGGAAAAAGGAAAGAGTTATGCTAAAGTTCTTACAAAAGAGGAAATAAAAAGGGAAGAAGTTAAGAATACAGAGGACATCTTAAACAAAGAAGGCTGGAAGGGATAGAGCTGCAAAAGGCAATCAAGTCAGAGATACATAAATAGATCATATTTTTATGGTTACTATTTTTATTATAATGGATATGGTCATAATAAAATAGAATGTTGAAAAAGGGCTAATAATTTTAGAAATAAGAAGGAAAGTCATCCAGATCAAGCAAAAGCCACAACTCTTTTGCTCCTCTATCAAGCTTTAATGAAGATATCATAATCTCTTACAAGTGCAACAACTTTGAACACAGCCTAATATTGTACAAAGGTGTTTGAGTCAGTCAAGAAGGACCAGAGTTTCAACGCTGCATTCATCAAGAAGAAAGTTCAGACAATTTCATGGTAGAAGAAACAACTTGAAAAATCTATGTTGGTACAAATAGCTTTGCATGCCAAAAATGAAGACAAGCCATGGTTCATTAATAGTGGATGTTTGAGGCACATGATAAGAGACAAAAGTAAGTTCATAATCTTGAAGAAGATCAATGGTGGCATAGTGAAATTCAAAGATAATATTACTACCAAAATTATCGAAAAGGGTACGCTAAGTTTAGATAATGGTATAACTAAAAATAAAATTGTTTTGTATATAGAAGGTCTTAAGTATAATCTTTTGAGTATAAGTCAAATGTGTGATTAGGGGCACACACTAAATGTTTATGTAGAAGGTTGTGACATTAGGAGAAAAGATTTAGATGTGTTGGTTATAGATGCTCAAATAACAAGAAATAATTTGTATATGTTATCAGACATCAAAAATCAAAGATATTATTTGAGTTAGATTGAAGAAAGTTGGATATGGTATAGGAAAATGGGACACATAAATTTTGACAATCTTGTCAACATCAACAAGAAGCAAGTAGTCAAAAACCTTTCAAAGATTACAATTCCATCCAACACGCTTTGTGAACCTTGTTAGCATGGGAAGCAGGCCAGAATATGATTCAAAACAAAAGAGTACTCAACCATTCAGATGTTAGATCTTGTTCACACTGATCTATATGGACCTATGTGAAATAAAAGTACTCAATGTGAGAAATATTTCATGTTGCTTATTGATGATTTTTCACGTATGTCTTGGGTAATGTTTTTAAATAAAAAATCAAAAGCTTTCAGACATTTCAAAGCATTAGTTGAGAATGAAACTAGTTTGAAGATGAAGTGTCTAAGATTAGATCAAGGAGAAAAATTTATGTTAGATCAGTTTATTGAGTTTTGTGAAGACCATGGAATAAAGAGACATTATTCAGTAGCTAGAACTCCACAGCAAAATGGAGTAGTTGAATGAAGAAATAGAACAGTTCAGGGGATGGTGAGGACAATATTAAATGAATCTAAATTACCAAATAAATATTAGAGAGAGGTAGTTGCTACAATAGTGCATATTCAAAATAGAGCATTATTGAGAGTCAATAATGACAAGACTCCTTATGAGCTATGGAAAGATAAACTAGCAATAGTTGATTATTTCAAATTTTTTGATAGCAAATGCTTCATAAAGAGAATCGATGAAAAACTTAGAAATTTTGAATCCAGAGTAGATGAAGGTATATTTTTTGGTTATTCTTGAAAAAGTAAAGCTTATAAATGTTATAAAAAATGAACCAAGAAAATTGTTGAAAGTGCAAGTGTCAGGATAGAAGAAGATGAAACATAAAGAATCAGTGATCCAGTAGACATTCCTGAAATCATTGAAGAGGAAGATTTTGAAGAATTAAATGAAGATGAGAAGAAGGAGAAAAAAGACACCAAAACACCATCCAAATATGTTCAGAGAAATCATAATGAAAGTGACATCATTGGGGACATAAATGAAAGAATTTGCACCAGAAGAATGATGGTAAGTGAATCTGAGCAAGTTAATTTTTCTTTGTTATCCAAAATTTAGCATAAGACTTTTTTAGAAGCTAGACATGATAAGCATTGGGTTGAGGCAACGGATGAAGAATTAAATCAGATAGAAAAGAATGATATTTGGGAATTAGTGCCTAGACCAAAAGATCATAATGTGATAGGAACAAAATGAGTTTATATAAATAAGTTGAATGAAAATGGAGAAGTGACCAAGAATAAAGCAAGATTAGTATGTAAAGGATATGCTCATATTGAGGGAATATATTTTAATGAAACTTTTACACCAGTGGCAAGGCTAGAGGCTATTAGAATGTTTCTTGCATATGCAGTGTTTAAATTTTTTAAAATGTTTTAGATGGATGTCAAATCTACCTTCCTAAATGGGAATCTAGAAGAAGAGGTCTACATTGAGTAGCCTAAGATATTTATTCTCTCAAATATGAGTAGCCATGTATGTAAATTAAAGAAATCACTATATGGATTAAAACAAGTTCCCAGAGCTTGGTATGCAAGACTTGATAAGTACCTACAAGATCAAGATTTTAAGAGAGGATTTGTTGATAGTAATCTCTACATCAAAATAGAAGGTTAGCATCAATTGATTATTGTGGTATATTTTGATGACATCATTTTTAGAAGAAACATTGAAAATATGACAAAAGAATTTTTTGATAATATGCAAAAAGAATTTGAGATGTCTATGCTTGGAGAATTATCATTTTTCTTAGGGTTGCAAATATTTGAGTCAGATAAAGGAATTTTCATATCTCAAAGTAAATATGCCAAGAAAATGTTGAAGAAATTTGGTTTTAAGGATTGTGCACCAGTTGGCACACCAATGAGTATAGGAAATAAGGTGAACAAGGATGAAGATTTACCTATTGTAGATCAATCTTTGTATAGATCTATGATTGGTAGTCTTCTATATTTGACAGCATCAAGGTTAGATATCATGCATGCAGTAGGTATGGTTTCAAGATATCAGTCAGCTCCAAAAGATAGTCATGTTTAGTTGGTGAAGAGAATATTTAGATATATCAAGGGGACAGTAAATTATGGATTGTGGTATCCCACAAGCAGATATTTCACTTTGATTGCTTATACAAACTTAGATTGGGTAGGCTACTTGGATGATAGAAAGAGTAAAAGTGGAGGACCTTTCTTCCTTGGTGATAGCTTAGTATCATAGCTAAGAAAAAATCAAAATTTAGTTCCACTTTCTATAGCTGAAGAAAAATATATTATAGTGGTATTGTGTTGTACTCAAGTGCTTTGGATGAAGCAAACTTTGGAAGATATCAAAGTAAAATATGATGAACCTATTTTTATTTTTTGTGACAACACAAGTGCTATTAATATTTTGAAGAATCTAGTAATTCATTCAAGAATAAAACATATTCCCATTAGATATCACTTCTTGAGAGAGAAGGTTGCAGATCAATAGGTTAAGATGGAATATAACAGTACTACAAAGTAGATTGCAGATATTTTCATAAAGGCACTACCAAAAGACACATTTATGTATCTATGGGAGAAGTTGGGAGTAATGTATTTTACTTCTTTCCATTGAGGATTAGCATCAGTTGAGGGGGAGCTAATCCTCAATGGCATGTGGTCCTCTGGTGGTAAGTTGTGGTTGTCCACCTACACCTTGTATCCAAGAGGATTCAATATTCTATTATTAGTCCTTATTCATTTGTCAATCATCTTTATTTGGTGCCAATCATCTTCATTTCATTGTTAATCATCTTGCATTTGTGACTCCACAGGATTGATTATATGGCTTCTACTAAAAATGTTAAGGCATTTGGGAAATTTAAAAAAAAAAAACTTATTATCTTATTTTAGCCAGACACCAAACATAGGTACTAAATTTTCAATTAACTAGTGTTTTTTATTTATTTTCTTATTTGTTAAAGTTAAATAATAATTAAAATGTTTACAACTATTTTGCATACCCACTAATAACTCTTTTGAAGATATGACTCCATAGGAAGACGTAATTGGGTATGAATTGGAAATGTCAATTAAAGGTACTAAATAGTAAAATAATATATTTTTAATTAATTAAATATTCATATAAATATTCAATAATAATTACAAGGTCTAACAATTATATATGTAAAACCCAATGATAAAGTTATCGAAGATATCCCTGAACTAGAAAATGTACCTAGGTATGAAATGACAAATAGAGGTACTAAATTATAAATATTATTTGATTTAATGTTTTTTATTTATTTATACTTTTGTATTGGAATTTATTAAAAATTAATTGGTCATACAACCTTTTTACATGTAATATTCAATGATAAAAGTATTGAAGACTTGTATAATGCTTTTAAATATATACCTCCTCTGAAAGAAGTCACTCAAAAATAAATTCCCCTTGTCCTACTAAATTCAAGGAAAATGAGATATGACATCATAGGTAGTGGTGTCGATGATGAGTTCCTAACACCAAATGAGATTTTTACTCACCCAACACAATCTTTAGATGAGATCACTATGAAGCCAAAATAATCTCTATTTGAAAAAGGCGCAAAAAAATCTACGTGGAAGAAGAAAAATGCATGGACAATTAGAAGGTCCTTTCAATATGAGTGGGCATATAAATACCCATTAATTTAACCTATAGAGCCAAAAAATACTACTAACACACCAACAAAATGCAAATGCATAATATATAGTTGAAAACTTGGAAAGGACCACAAAATGCAACTCAAGTTGAACACAATTGAGGAACATTGTGACAAAATATATGAGTTGGTAAAAGACAAAGATGAAAACATCAAAAAAATAGTGAGATGGAAAAATTCAAAAGAGTACATGAATCAATGTTACACAACAAAGTATCATAATCATCAGAAACATCAATGATACCTCATTAAGAAATGAGGAACAATTAAATCTCTATTTAAAAAAGTTGCTCAGTCTAATTTTCTTGCCAAAAATATACATTTTTCAACTGTATATCATATTGTGAAAAGAGGAAGACCAATCTCTGATTTTTTAGATTATAATATTTTATTTTAGCATATTTAATTACATAACATTAGATTTTGGAAGGATCTTTAGCTTCTATACCATTCACTAGAGGCTCTTGTTCCTTGGCATCATGTTGCGCCTTCAATATCTTCTACATTTGGATAAATGGTGGTTGATTATATATAGGTTACAATGGTAAAAAAAGGTGGAAACATTTGACCCTTGATAATGTTGATGCTACTTCAGCAACTATAGTTTTTTATCTTAATTTTATTCTCAAGGGTGACTATATTACAAATCTACAAAGGGAGGATAAAACTAATTTGAATTGATTCATCATATGGAATATATCATGTTAATTATGGATATATGAAGCTTCAAAATCTAAAAGATAGGGTAAATCCTTTAGGTAAGATTTGGAATAGAAATCTAATTCTAAAAATTAACATCTTCAGCTAGTTGAGTGTCCAAAATAAAATTTTTACACTGGATAATCTAAGTAAAAGAGGTCTTCATGTTGTAAATAGGTGTGTTCTATGTGAGAATTATTAGGAATCTATTAATCATATGTTTTTTAACTATATATTTTCTTTCCAAATTTTGGGTCCCCTACTTCAAACATTCAAAGTTTCTTGGGTCCTTCATCTCTAATAGAGGCTTGTCAAGGTTGGTATTGTCCCTTTGTTAACCAAGAACTCAAGGAGATTTGGAATTTGGCTTTCCCTCATTTTATATGGGAAATTTAGAAGGAACACAATAACATAATATTTAGGGACAAGAAAATATCATTCATTAGAGTATCTAACAAAATATTTTCCTTCTTATTTAAAAATTTCAAAAATATAAGATGGGGAAAAAGGCATCCTTTCTTGTTGTTTGAGGAAATCATTACTAAATAATGTTAGTTAACCTTGACAACATTCCTTTGGTGGATCCCAAGATATCCTTAATAAAATTAGTTAGATGGTTATCCCCTCAACTAGGTTGGGTAAACTCAATTTTGATGGGTCTTCTAAAGGAAACCCTGGGCTTTCAAGAGTGGAGGAGGTATTTAGGGCCATCATGGGGATCTTATTTTAAATTATGAAGGAAGCATGGACTTCCAATATAATAATTTCTCTTAAGATTTATCATCTTTGTGGGGGGTATAGGTGGATCTTGAGTTGGGTTACTGATTCATTTGTGTTGAGGGATATTCTCTCAATATCATTAAATATATCAATAATAAAAATTTATTTGCCTAGTCTATATCACATTGAATAGACGAAATTACTCAAATAAGCAAAGGGTTTGAAAAATTCATCTTCTAGCACACGTATAGAGAGGGAAATATGCTTGCTAATTCATTTGCTAATAGAGGGGTAGAAATAAATGAATTAAGAAAAAAATAATTCATTTATGTAGGGTTCATATCTTATATAAGCATTGACACATAATAATAAGCTTTGAAATGTATGTTTTCATTATGTTGAGTTATTATGACATTCATAATCATATCCACAAATGGTATTATTTTGGTCATCATTACACGGTCAGCCAATTATATAATCATGTGAAGGTTATTGCTAATATCAAATTCATTAATTTTGGAAGTATTCTAAGTGTGGGTTTTGGTAAGGCTGTGAACATGTATTCAGCCATGGGAGGAAATTGAACCATTTGGAACCAATGAATGTAGATCAAATAAGAAAGAAGTCAAAGGTATGGAAAATTTTTCATTTATGGGGGTTAATAAATTTCATATATCTTATATGTGGATATGATACTTATCTATCCCAATAATTTGTAAAAAAATAGGTAGATTGATTGGTCAATATCTGGAACATCTTTGTTGAAGTCACAGAGGAATTGATTTTAAGGGTTACTAGGCTTCAAATTGAATAAAGCAAATACATCTAATTGACTATAAATATTGAGAAAGAAAAAGATAAATTTCTTATGAGGGATGAAATTCTTATAGTTTTCCAAGGAATATTCAAAAGAGATGACTTTCATGTTCCATTTGATGATGTGGTGGAGCAAATAATCAGGTATGTAAATCTAGATGGTATATATAAAGTGGTGCATTATTACCATCTCCCTTTCCTAAATTATATGAGGCATAACATTCCTATGAGTATTCCATTTTATATCTTTCACTCCTTGGAAAATTTAGTCAAATAAGTCTAAATGGGTAAGAAATCAAAGCCATTACACCATGTAGTAATTTTCCTCGTATATAAGTTTTTCCAAGCTCAAAACACTGTTCCACAGTGTTCAATTGCTAAAAAGAAGAATGTCAAGGTCAATGTCGTAGCCTTTATACCTCTTAAATGGATGCTAAAAATTAGTGTCAAACCTAAGCCAAAGACTAATGAAGATAATGGTAGGGTATAAAATAAGGAAGAGGGTTTTTTTAATAAACAGATGTTACAGGATTTAGATGTAGTAATTGACTTTGAGGAGATGGACAAGGATAATGGCATCAAAAAGAATACTCAAAATGAGATGGACCAGCATAATGTTGAGGAAAAAATATACACAAATTAATACTCACTTATCTAGAAATAGGGAATCTATATATTTAAATTTTATAGGTAACAAAGGGAAGGATGGCCATGTCGAATTACAAATAGGGGATCCTCATTCTCACATTCAAGTAGACTTTGATTTTAACTATTTTAAGGATAATGCTAAAAATAAAAATAAATTGGAGATTATGGAGGAAGAGATAAACCTTCATAAGGCATTTTTCATTGGTTTATGAAGGACCATTCTAGATTGAAATAGGAGATAAATAACTTCAATAAAAAATATGGATTGTATTGCACTTGGGAGATGGAAGTGGAAATAGATTCTTAGATTGAGATTATGATTAACAAAATTCATAGGATAGATCAAGAGAATAGAGAACTCAAAGATAAACTTAACCTTTTGGTCAGCGTTAGTAAAGTAATGGTGAATAACACAATGTAGAGCATGGAAGGATTATCTTTATTTTTTAACAATGCTAACACAATTGATAATGACCCTAGGCCTAGGAAAAAGCTTAAAGGATTAGATAATATGTTTTAAAATGAAAAAATGATAAGAATTTAGGAGAATAACTTCCAAATCATGACACATAAATGGACTATAGCTTTCTAGGAATGGAAGAAAATTCATAGCTAAATTTCTTTATTATGTAATGTAAGTTGTGTATCAACTATTTTTGTGTTGTGTCTTTGTTGTGTCTTTCTTGTGAACGTGTATCTTATTCCTATGTTAGTTAATCTTTTGGTCTATGTTACTAGCCACTAAGGTGGTTCTTTTATATAGGTAGGGTCCCTCTAAAACCCACTTTTACCTATAATAAAAAAACATTCCACATTCACATTGGTCAAATATCAGTGCTTGAGATATGGAAAAATGCCTCACACTAATTGAAAATGAGGATTTGAAAGAAAAATTAAAAGCAACAAGGTTTATATCATTTTCCATTGATAAGGTAACAATTGTTGACAATACACCATGGGTATGCATGCATGTTTATACATTTTAAAACCATTCAAGGTAACCTCACCTATTATCTATACTTAAAATGATTAAAATTTGTAATGCTAAAAACCTTTACAAATTGGTTATTTTTAATTTGATGGATATTACTAGGATGAGTTACCATGATATAGGTACCAAGTTGGTGTGTTTTGGTATGGATGGTGTATTATTAATGTAGGAGAATAAAAATGGTCTATGTGTTCACCTAAAAAAATTGGTTTCCCCATATATGACTCCAATCCATTGCATGACACATAGATTGAATCTTGCTTACAAAATTATAAGCACATTTAAAATTTTCACAAAAGTGGATGAGCTTATCCGTGACTTGCATGCATACATGTCATGTAGTCAAAAAAAGGTTTTTAGAGTTTCAAATATTTTCAATTGGAATAACTAATGGAAGAAAACTATTAAAATATGTTGATACTAGATGGAATTACATGTATGAGCCTACATGTAGAATATTTAAATAATACCAACCATTGGCAGGTTTTATGTTTAAGTATAGGATGGATGTTGACAAGGTAAAAGATTTATTGAACATTTTGAAAGATTTTAAAACTTTGATAACATTAAGTGGTATTATACCCATGTTGAAGGAAATGCATTATTTAATTAAACATATGCAAGAGAGATTAATATATATTGTTAACTTCATATAGTTGAGGAAATGGGTTTGTCTATCTCTTGATATATTATACTACTTGAATGAAACTTTTAAGGGACTTGTAATCATAATTCTCATGATCCTGTTCATCCTTATGTTATGTATCATCTCATGAGAAGACTACCAACCTAGGTGATCCTATTTGATACATTTCCTACTTGCATAGACCCTCTCTTGATCCACATACGAATCCTTATCATTTCCTTGGCTTCTCTACATACCCGTAGACCCTTCGGACACATCCTAGATCCCTTCCAAGCTCTCTTTGACCACCTAGAAGAGGATGTTGACCTATGTTATGGATTTTGGAGGAAACTTTTGACCTAGGCCACATATTTCCTTCATAAAATTTGTGTCATTGGCTGCAACTTGACCATAATGCATGCTTTTGACTTCCAACAGCCAAAAATGGCTAGTTTTTGGTATTTTATGGATTGGGGAAGCCTTATATCACTCTATCTATTCCATTTTTCTCAGGATGATTATCTCTCTTAACTCTCATTCCTTTTTTAATCCCTATTGATTCATTCTTGGCACTCTTGATCTGAATTACTGAGAAGGGATTCCATTCACTACTACACATTAGCTTGGAGCCTCCATTATTGCTCTCAGTTATTCTTGCTTCTTTTTGGATTTGTCCTAGCTTCTACATTTTTCATTGCACATAATTTTTGAACTTGGTTGGAGATCTCACATCCTTTCAATTTCTCACTTCACCTCCTCCATTTCTCTTGGATCTTGGTTTGGACTCAGCTTACACACAGTTTGGTCTTCCTCCTTAATTACTTCCTATCTTGGATCCCTAGTTGGTAGAACATCTATACAATATTTTTGAGCTTAATCTGAGGGCACTTTATTATGAAAAGTGAAACTCCTTTTTTTAGTGTAGCATATATGCTAGGGTTTACCATTTTCATGCTAGTTTAGTTTATTTTGAACATGTTTTAGATAGTTTTTGAAGACTATGCATTATCTTAAACCTAAAAACATCTTTCCCTTTGAAAATGTCTTTCATTACTTAAATTGCTTAGTTGTGAAATATTGCATTACTTGGTGTATTCCTACATGTTCAAATGGCTTAGTTTTCTTGACTTAGATGGCACTCCCTCACTTATTCACATGCTAGAGATAGTTTCATTTGGATAAAGGCATTAGCTTAGGTTTCTAAAATTGTATGCTTTCCCTATCTCTCTCTATATTGAAAATATCATTTAATTTCTAAAATATTATTTCAATTCATAGGATTCCATGTTTATGAAATGCATTTCATGCTTGGTAGTGTTATCTTATTCAAATAGCTTTCTTTCTCATTATTTATACATTAAATGTAACCCCCTTATTTCTTGATTTATTATGGTCATACCCATTAGAGATACCTACATTCTTTATGCACTTGATCATGTTATCCCTAGCCTACTTTACTAGTATGTCTATATTTTGGTGCAATTTGGCAAACTGGATAGCCTCTATAGGTCATGAGTAGACTATATCATTCCTAAGCCAATCAGCCTTCTAGGTATTTGCTTAAGTGCCCTATGTACCCCCTACCAAAACCTAGTGGTTCCATTCAGATTCTTGGAGATAAATTTTGGCATGCCTGATGGGATCCCATAGAAGGTCTCATTCTAGTTTTATCCTCTTTAGAACTCTATTAGATAATTCCCCTCTGATAACCTCAAGTCTTTGCTTTTAGTTATGCTTTAGCTCTCTCTGGTTGTTTGATCTTAATTTGGTTTTGTGTCCTTTTCCCTACTAGTTCTCTAACCATTTGCCTTTTTGTTATTTCTTATGTTGCTCTTGTTTCATTACATCCATGGCTGGCCTCCCACCCTTGGGACATCAATCATGTTATATTCTAGGTCTTATCCCTGATCTCACTCATGAGCAAGTTGAGGTTGAAATGGAATTCCATATACACTATAGGACCCAATAGGCTACCTTGACCTAGCATAGTGACCTTGACCCTCTCATGTTTTGTAAGGAATAAGATTGCCAAATCCATAACCACTAGGTTCACTCACCTTCCCACCAGTCTGAGCATTACTTATTCAAGGATCCCTCCTTGAGACTTGAGTCTAAGTTTCATTCACCTATTAGGGTTGAAGATGACCCCCTTTCACAATTGAGGCCTAATGAGTTACATGAAATCATTGATGATTATTTTGGGTGGTTTCATGTGCATGAAGATCATTTTTCTTCCCCTAGGAATAGGTCACATTATTCCTCTAGATATAGAGATCACACCCAGTTTGGTTTGAGTGCCTCAACTAGTTCTTATGTGAGTCCCCCACCTCTTTCTTGGTAGGAGAATGTATAGTAAGAACCCCCTCATGTCCATGTTGAGAGACATAGGCATTATAATTCAATGAGGCATCCACATCATGTGTAGTCCTTCCATCCTCCTAATCTCTCCCTTACAGTCTCATATGAGTGTGCAAATTTTGATCACCACTTATAGATTAGAGATCTATGGGATGCTTATCCTAAACATCAGCATCCATGCATAAACCCTCATATTATGACATATGGCCAACACCATGGATACTTGGGTCACCATGGCCATTTATATGGGCATACCACATCATCTCATTATGCTTGTAAGGAATGATACCTTTCTTATGGTCACTCTCCACTTTGTTATTGGGAATATTTCCATTATGATCATCTCCCAAGTAAGGAGACACCTCAGCATCATCTCCTTCATGATCAAGGCTATGATGAGTCATACTAGTGTAGGTAACATCATGAATTCCATGATCCCCCTCAAGGATCTTGTTTCCATCCTTCTATCAATCATGCCTATGAGGACCTTTATATAAATCCTCTATCCCCTTGGGTGCATGATATTCCCCTTCCTACTCTTATCCTTGAACTACCTAAGTTTAATGGGACTCAAAGTGTTAGTCATATGAAACATATCATAGCAATTATGATGGTGTGTATGGATTGGGAATAGGATGAAGGCATGTTTTTTAAGTTCTTCACTCATTCTTTGTGAGTTAAAGCTCTTGTTTGGTTCTAGAATCTACCTCCAAATTATCTATCTAGCTTCTAGTTCCTTTTGGATGACTTCCTCCAGTACATTGATATCTCTAGATAGTTTAACCTTGGCCTATAATTACTTACCTCTATGGCCCAGGCCAAGGGTGAGTCAAACTTTGAATTTGTACATAGGTGGAGTTCATCCATCCATACATGTAGGATAAGGTTCTCAAATGATCAGATTTATGACACGTTCATATGAGCATTAAGGAAAGAGGTTCACCTTGAGGTCCTCAAGTATGAACCCACCTCATATGATTAAGCTATTAAATAAGTGTCAGAAGATTGAAGTCTTTGAGGTGCATGTGGGCATTCACCCTATACCGACCCAAAATTCATCCTCTTTATGTGATCACAACCACAATATGATGATGATGGCATTGATTCTCCCCTTGAGATGAAGGACTAGAAGTATAGCCTTGAGTTCAATGCTCTAATTAAAAGGCTAATAGAAAATAAGGCCCCCAAAATGAGCACCACAAAACCACAAAATATGTTCCCTTATAATGCCACTAAGTTATGAAACTTTCATCAGATGAAGGAAAACGATGATGAGAATTATGTTGCCCAAAATTTTGGTGTGAAAGCCTTACCTCCACCTCAAAGTTCTCCACTTATAAAACCAAACCATAAATTAAATGTGTTCAAAGAGCATCTGCCTGACCAAAATAAAGAAAAGAATAAGAAGATGATGATGATGAAGACGAAGAATAAATCCAAGGTTGAGGCCCATTATTTTTCCTCTTGTTATTCTACCTCTTCTGAATCCTCTTCCCAAGATGACCCAAAAGGGAAAGCCAAGTGAGAGAATAGAAAGTTCATTTCTACCATCGACATAGCCTCTACTAGATATGAGTGTTTTGTTAACATGCATTTGAGTCAGGCCATCGACCCCATTAGATATTCTAGTGGTGAGAGGCCTTCTACCCAACCCATGGGGGAAATTAACCCCAAAGTCACATTTAATTTTTGGTGTAACATCCCACCATAGGATAGACATCATCTGTACTCCATCATAGAGGAGATATAGGGCCTCTCAACTAGGATATCCATTTGGGACCATCTTCACCTTTGCCTTGAGTAAAGGGGTCTCATATTTGATGATTTTGGTCTCTTTCATGAGGGTCCATTTTGGGATGATGTCAAGGTTTTGTTCAACTCTGACATTTTTTATCACACTCATCCTCCCACATTGTATTTTTACCCTACCTTGTTACCAAATGCTTCAATTCTTGCAAATAGGGCTAGGTTCCTACTCTACATCAAGACTTTCATCAATGATTTTTGTGTTAAGAGATGCATCATAGACAAGGGAGTCACATTGAATAGCATTCCCTTAAATGTATTTGATGAGCTTAAGATTATTCAAAAGAAGCTCTCTAATTTTTTCCATAATTATTTTAGTTTCAATAAAAACATAGTTATATGAGTGGGAGGTGTGAATATTTGGGTCAAGTTCAAATCCAAGATAGTTAGAATCAAGTTTTATGTGTTAGACATAGATCTCTCATACAACATGATCTTTGGCCATCCCTGGACCTCTACCATGCAAGTCATCACATGAGTAATATTTTTCATGGTCCAATTCATACATGAAGGTGAGGTTCATACCATGGAGACAAACCTAAATCCATAGAAATTTATCTATGCTAGAACAAAGCCCTTTGATGGGGCTTTGGTTATCTCCTCACAGGGCCCTATGGGTTCACCCAAGGCTCCTACCTCTAAATATTATTTTCTCAAGGATGAATTTTTTGATTCAATCAAGTACCAATTAGCATTCACTCCTTTAGAGTCTAGCATATGTTTTCCAGCTCCCTCTCCTACCTTGTGGCACCAAGTTGGCTCCTCCCTTCTTGGAGCCCTCTTCTATGATATCTCCCTGAGAGTCAAGCTTCCCCTCTCATTATGATTATCTCATCATAGTATT
The DNA here is from genome assembly GCA_037957365.1 of Torreya grandis. Lineage (NCBI taxonomy): Eukaryota > Viridiplantae > Streptophyta > Pinopsida > Cupressales > Taxaceae > Torreya > Torreya grandis. The sequence continues at coordinate 2,845,262 of JARHVA010000050.1, read as the reverse complement.
ATCTCTCTTAAGGCATATCCTATGGAGATTGTTAGAGTCACTAAGTATGATCTTGAGTGTTATTCCATCCATGGTATAGTACATAACCCAATCAATGAGAGGAGAGCTTATAAAAAAATCATGCCTATGCATAGTATGCATTGGCATCCTCTTACTTGTTTGGGTTTAGAGGTCTAATTCACCAATAATGACCCCACCTTTGGCACTCCTATGTTTCATGTCATGACCAGTGAACCTAAGGATATGGATGTGTCATCTACTTCTTCCCACCTTATCCTTATTGTTTGGCCTCTTTATAGGATAAGTAGTGGCCTACCTTAGGGGTAGGCCTCTAATTAGGGTGAAGCGGTGGCCTACCCTTGGGGGAAAGCTTAGGCCTAGGCCTATGGTGATTTGGTGAGCCTCAAATCTTACCATAACACCATCCCTAGGCCTCCATTTAGTGGACTACCCATCTTATGGAATCCATCAGTAAACCTTGTAGGTCTTTGTATCCATTTGTCTTGTGCACTCCTTCTTAGATGTACCCCAAGATAGAAGTAGATTCTTTTTCTTTTTTTACTTGGTGGGGATACTATTTACTAGTATCTATCCCTCTATCAACTCCCTCTCTCCTTTTCCATAGTTCTTTTAATTGGTGTGGGTTAGTGGTTGTGGTTGCTCATGACTTACTCTAGCCTTAGCTAGTTTTCATCTATCATAGGCCTCTTACCACCCCTCCTTGCCTCTCATTATAGTTGCCATTAAGACACTCTCTCTTGATTGGCCCTCATACAGTGGTGATGGCTCTACTAGTTAAGATGCATTTCCTACCTCTAACACTCTGACTCCTCCTCACATCTACACAATAGAGAAACATGACTATGGATCAGTTGTGTAAGTGGTTGAATAAGAAAAACATGTTTAGACAAGCTCAATAATTATTTTTTCTTGTCTCCCACCCTTCTTAGCCTTTTTGGGTAAGTTTTGGGCCATTATAGGCTCCATAGGATTATTTTTGTCCCTTTCTAGCTCAAGCTATGAGTTTTTGAGCTAAACCATGGCTTGGCAGTGGGCTAGGCCACTACCTCCATGGCCTAATAGTGGTCTAGGCTATAGGTTTTCCTAGATAGGTTGTGTCTTAGGCCAAAATCCTTCTTTTTTTCCCTCTCATAGCCTCTATTTTATTCTATTATTTCTCCTAGAATCGTAAAACCTCCATCTTAAGGGTTTTGGGCCCATTCTAGATGCAATAGTAGAGTCCTTTTCTATATTTGAGGCCTCTTTAGGTCTATTTTGGGACCATTATAGTCTCTTGTACCCTATTTCCTTTGGCCTATCAAGCCCATGTACTCCTTGTCGGATACACCTGGGATAGAAGTTAATCTCTCTTCTTTCAGTTATTTGTTTCGCATCTCATTCATATGCAATCCTTAATAACTCCCTCTTCCTCTTTCATTGTGGTTCTTGTAGGTGTGGGTTCATGGTTGTAATTGTTCCAATACTTTATTTGGTCTTCATAGATTGGTTTTCATCTCTTCATGGACATCCTACCACCCTTTATCACCTTATCCCATAGTCAGTGTTAGTCTTGATCCCTCGATTGTGACTTGATTGTGTCCTTTGTTTCCCTTGTGTAACTCACTTATACTATTATATATCAAAAAATACTTTTGTAGCATCCTATTACATCCCCAAATCCCATTATGATATACCTCTAAGTAGTGATTCACACTAATGGCAGTAGTCGAGGTAACCCAGGATCCACTATTACTACTTGGATTATCGATAACCCATGGGATTGTGAGCTTGTTAGAACTAGTTATCTCCTTACTAGTGAGATGAGTAATGAAACTAAGTATCACAAAATCATCGGTACTTTAACTGATGCTCATGTGTTAATCACACACTATGTGTAGTTCTCTAACTCACTCTTAGTTGTGTCTTAGCTCATCAGTGTCTAGTCATCCTTAGCTTTGAGTTTCTCCCCCTCGTCAAGGTGGTGCATGATTTACTCTCCTCCTTTAAGGAAACCTAAGTCACCCATATCCCTCTTAGGGAGAATGCTATATTTGATGCTCTATTGAATGTCATTCTATATTTTATAATATGATTTGATATCATTTGTGTCCCTTCTATGCAAGAGCTAGATCTGGAGCTGGATTTGGATTTGGATTACTTAGCATTTACACTCTCACTCATGGATCATGCCATCAAATTATTTTGATTCCATAATTATTTGGTAAGTACAAGTAATGTTATATTTTATCATTTTATTTTTTATTTTTCTTTACTTTTTTTTGGCTTCTACGTATTACACAACACTCCTTATTCATTTGAACACTGACTACTTATACCTTAGGGGCATATGTAATCATACTTTTCATGACCCTACTCCTCCCTATGATTATGCATCAAATAATGTGTAAACTACCAACCTAGGTGAGATTATTTGATACATTTCCCACTTCCATAGACCCTCTCTTGCTCTCCATATAGATCCCCTTCATTTCCTTGGCTTCCTTACATGCCTACAAACCCTTTGAACACCTCTTAGAGCCCTTTCAAGCTCCCATTGACCACCCAGAATGGGATGTGTACATAGACCATGGATTTTATAGGAAACCCATGTCCTAGGCTATATGTTTCCTTCATAAAAGTCATGTCTTAGGCCACAACTTGATCAGAATGCATTATTTCTTTCTTTAATGGCCAAAAATGGCTAGTTTTTGATCTTTTACAGATTGGGGAAGCCCTATATCACTCTATTTGTTCCATTTTTATTGGTATGATTCTCTCTTCTTATATTTATTTAATTTCACACCTTATTTAATCCCTATTTATTCATTTTTGTCACTCTTGATCTAGATTAGTGTGAAGGGATTTCATACACTACTACACATTGACTTGGAGACTCTATTGTTGCTCTCAGTTATTCCTAATTCTTTGTGGCTTGCTCCTAGATTATACATTTTAAATTGCACCTAATTTTTGAACTTGGTTGGAGATCTCACATAATTTCAAGTTCTCACTTCACCTCCTTCATTTCTCTTGGCTCTTGGTTTGGACTCAGCTTACACACAGCTTAGTCTTCCTCCTTCATTGCTTCCTAGCTTGGATCCCTAGTTGGTAGAACATTTACACAATATTTTTGAGATTGATCTAAGGTCACATTATTATGAAAATTGAATCTCCTTTGTGAATTATATCATATATGATAGTATTTACCATTTTCATGCTAATTTATCTCATTTTGAACATGTTTTAGAGTAGTTTTTGAAGCTTATGCATTCTCTTAAACCTGAAAACATCTCTCCCTTTGAAAATGTATTTCATTACTTAAACTACTTGGTTGTGGAATATTTCATAATTTTGTGTATTCCCTCATGTTCAAATAGCTTAGTTTTCTTGACTCAAATGGCATTCCCTCACTCATTCACATGCTAGAGATAGTTTCATTTAGATAAAGGCATTAGCTTAGGTTTTTGAAATTGTATGATCTCCCTATCTCTCTCTCTCTTTGTTGGAAATGTCAATTCCTTTCTAATATTATCTTTAAACTAATAGGATTTCATGTTTATGAAATGAATTTCATGCTTCGTAGTGTTATCTTGTTCAAATAACTTACTTTCTCATTATTTATACATTAAATGTTACCCCCTTATTACTTGATTTATTGTGGTTATACATGTTAGAGATACCTATGTCCTTTGTGTACTTAATCATGCTAGCCCTAACTTGGTTTACGAATCTCCTTATATTTTGGTGCAAGATAGAAAACTAAATAGACTCTATAGGTCATGAGTAGCCCATAACATCCCTGAGCCAATCACCCTTCTAGGTGTTTGCTTAACTACCCTGTGTACCCCCCCTACCAAACCCTAGTGGTTCTATTTAGATTCTTGGAGCTACAAGACCAATATTTGAGAGTTGGGAAACTTTAAAAAATATAAAGGACCCTCAAAACTATTTGAAATTCAATATTCATGATCATTTTTGTATTTTCATTAATGGAAAGGAGATACCATTACACATTCTCCAAAGATGACCTAATGTATTTGGATCATAATTTGAAGTACCTATAACAAGGGTTCTATATGATAATTTCATATGTGACATGTGAATGAAATTGAGAGACATTTAAAAAATCTTACTTTTATAAATTTGATATCATTTTCAAAGGGATGATTTACTTGAATCCATGGGGGTGGTGAATCCTACATTTTAGAATAGTGCAGAGGGTGAAGAAATAACAAGTAATATAATTATCAACTACGTGGGTACTCACATTAAACATTTTAGTAAGCCTATATAAATCAATGGAGAGGAATTTGAGGGTATTTTTCAAAAGGATTTACTAAAAAATAATCAATCCTTTTGGGAATTACAGTGGTTGAATAATAGTGGTTGTTAACTGAACCAACAAGAATAGTTCTATTACAAGGCTATGTAATAAATTGTATCACATCAGTGTTATGTAGGAAGAAATCAATGAATATTTTTGATTATATGAATTATGCCAAACAATAATTTTTGGGTTCATGGAAGATGAAAGGGTATTTAGTGCAATATATTTTATTGAATTAAAACTTTGGAATATATTGGATAAAAATATTGAGACATGATTGAGGTTGTATGTTTCTAGTTATGAAGTGGATGTGTTTCCATATGATAGATCAATTTCAATTTAGAGTACTCTACCTAAAAAAAGAGGTGTCACAAATACAACTACAAAAAAATATAGTGAAAATGCTAGTGAGATAGTACATATAAATGTCCACAATGAACCATAAGTTGCAAAAGGGTTGTTTGAGATACCTGAGCATTAGTTCATAACTTTGTAATATGTATTTTAAATCTACTGAACAATAGTTATGTTGTTTACCGAACAATAATTTCTATTTATAATTCATTAATATATTACATTGTTTATGAAATGCTTAATTGATTTGATTTGAGTTAAGTTATTTTCAATATTGAGCTAAGTTTTTTCCTATCTTTAACATTCTACAATAGCATTCTTTACATTGTGAGTTGCAAAAAATAGTACATATTCAACATTCTGATCTTTTAGATTTTTTGACCTTTTAAACAAAATTTACATTATTAAATCAAAAGAAATGGTTATACAAAAAAAGTTAAACAAGATTTTAATAGATTTGAAACCAAATTTACAATAAAACAAACCAGTTTAACATTGCAATGAATTATCACACATTGTAGCCTAATATGAATCTTAAGACATTTTATTCATTCAAGGAAAAAAGTTCATGTACACCCATACAAATAAAAGCTAAGACTCAAGAGTAAGTAATCCAAAATTACAAAATATATTTTAAATATTATAAAATATACATTTCCAATAATTACAAAACATAAGTAATTATAAAACAACTCTTGAGATCAAGTCTCATTGTGTATCAAGCTATCCTTCCACTTGTTGTTGGCTGGTAGTAGTTGTGTTGTCTGTGAGGATGGGGATCCTTGATTTTGTAAGATCTTTCATTGCATTAATAATATTAACAAGAGATGCCCATTATTCTATAGAAACATATCCTACTAAAAGCAATGATGGTCTACTTCAGTGTTTTATTTAAATAAATCCTCAAGGTCTGAGCCATTTTATCTAATTATTTTCTTCAATGTATTCTTTTGCTTATTCAGTAAAACAAGTTTTTCCTTGAATAAATTTCTATAGAAATACTTTTGGGCATACTCTTCATATGCATGTCAAGGATAACAACTTGGTTCTTCAAATTTGTATATTTTGAATGTAAATGAGTAAATAATATTAATTAGTTAAATATTTTAAAATAAATTTTAATTGCAAAAAATAATAAATAAACTTACTGCTTATTTTTATTTTTCAACATTTTCCAGATCCACAAGGCTTCTATTTTTTGCCCATTTGTTATAGAATGCTTGGGCTTCTACATTTAAGTTCTCAAGCCTATTTAACATTATATCAAGAATAAAAAAATTAAAGCTATTAGTCACTATAACACTTCTAGATACTACTTGGTTGAATAAAACAACATTTTTTGTTGGTTGATGTTCCACCATTGAGTACAATTGGTTGCATTAACTTTGGTTGTGGAAATGGATATTTATTTCCCTAAATCATTACTTTTGCCTAATAATCCAATGTTCATAAATCATCAAGGTTATGAATTAAAAAAATAGTGACATAGGCTTTAGTACTCTCTGCCAATAAATTAAAAATTAGAAAAAGTATGTTGGTCATCTGTTTGTGGAATCTTCTCCACGGGACTACCTTCAATACCGCTTGGTGGAGAGTTGGGCGTAAAATGTCACTATAAAGGATTTGTGGGCTAAAATCCCTATATCATATCATGTGGGTTTAAAAAATCCATGGGCATGCCACTATCAATCACCAAATTCTCTTCATCCAAATCAATATTACGAAGAATTGTGGTTCCCATTGCACTAGGTAGACCATCGAGTGAAAAAAAAAATCAAAATTTGTTATATGAACAGTGGAACCACTCTATGCTAGCATAAACAAACATTTCCCAGTTCAAGTAATTACAGGGTCAAGATGGGGTGGTAGTAGTGGCAGTGGGAAATTTTTCCTTTGAGAAGGAGAACAACCTGCAAATCAAACTTAAAATCACCACAATGATAAATAAAATAAATAAAATATTAAATTATCATATATTAAAAATAAAAAAAGATTTATTTTATTTAGCATAATTTTCTCAGGTTATTGCATCTAAATTTTGAAAGGTCTACCGGAACCCCTAGTGTTTGCATTACAGATTATGTCGATGTAGATATAAAAAAGGATTAAAATATTACAATGATAAATTATCATTTTATTAATTCAATCAAAGCAAATATGGTTTATGAAGTGATACTAGCAACATGAGTGTAAGGTTATGTTGGAGGTGCAATCAAAATTTACATGTATTTTCTTCTTATCATTTGTTGCACTGGCACCTAAAGAGATGATTTTGTATCTTCCTCCATGTCCGTTTCCACCATGGCCTCAAGAGGTTGATGACCCTTAATTGTTACATTTCTTCTAGTAATTATTTCATTTAATTTTTTTTTAATAAATAACCAAAATATTTTTTAAATTAATGAGATCAATATTATATAATTATTTGAAAATAATTATAATACATAATACTCAAGTTGACCTCTTGAGCTTCAAGGGAGAGTGTGTTGACAAACATTGTAGGACTGAGAGTAGTTGGAATAGTCATTGTTTGTAAATATAAAAATGCCTCATGATACAATGCAATGATATAATTACAATAGGAAAGTTAATAAATTTCATTATGTAGAGAAAATTTTAAATCATATTTACTTTTGTTAGAAATGAAAGTGCACCAGTCAAATAGTTGAGTGTCGAGAGTATGAAGAATATAGACAAGAGCCCATAATGGAATGTATGATAGTCTACCCTATAAAATAATTATGGCTTGGAAAATTTCAAGCATCTCTAGTAGAAAAGGATTTTTCACACATTCAAATCTCATCCCCCTTTTATTATGGCATTGAGGCTTTTTATAAAAAATTAATAAGTAATCAAAAATTAACAAAAGTAAAACTAGTAAAAAAATTGATTAATTATAAATTTAAAAATGTTATACCATCCAACTTTAGCCCATAATGGGACTCCAAATATTTTGTGTCTTCATAATTCATTAAGGACTTTATTATGACTAAGTCCCCATCCTTATAAGGTAGACTTATCATTCTCTAAATATCCTCAAGACTGATTCTAAATGAAATAGTATGGGAGCTCAAGCTCATTTGAAATGAGGAAGAAGTAATATCAAAGCTTTACAATAGAAATTTTAGAAAATGAAAATCTTTTTTATATTGTGGCATGTAGATAATTTTTTTGAACTTGCAAGGCTCCACCCACTCATTATATGTGTCTTTTTACTGTATAAGTATTAATATGAGAGTGCATCTTAAATTTTTGAAAGTTACTTTAATGTTTCCATCTATGCCTCCACTTGCAGCAATGTCAGATGAGGTATGGGAAGCCATGGGCACTAAGTTTATACTCAAGATGATGAAAATTAGTTTTTTAGAATTTAGGAAGATGGAGAGAAAGAATAGAAAGAGAGAAATAAATGGACAAAAAGTATAAAATGAGGTATGATTGGCACTTTTATATGCATCTGATGGGATATGGGTGAATGTTGACACAAGGCAGGTGGTCACCTGCATGTTGCTATCAATTCATTGATATGTCATGCATCACCACATTAAAAATAGATGCCTACATGATGTGAACAACCATATGCATGATGTGGATGTGTGTATTTATAATGCATATGCACATTTGGACCATGCAGGTATCCGTCTACATCCTATAAACACATATTGACATGTTGTCATGCATCTACACCATGTATATGGTCATATATAAGATGTAGATGGTTATCTTCACCATGAAGATGACTATTTATATGATGTAAACACATGTTGACATATTTAGATCATACATCTGCATTAATCATATGGTCTTTTGTAGCATGTAAGTGGTCATTTTTTCTATGAAAATAATTGTCTACATGATATAAATGCATGTTGGCATGACACATGTTATCATCATTCATCTGTATCATGTAGAAATTTATTTTCATTATGTAGAGAGTTATTCATACCATTTATATGGTTGTCTACATGCTACAAATTTACATTGGCATTCTACCATCATGCCTCTATATCATGCAAATGGTTGTCTACATGATACAAAGTGCAGACATGCACCTGCATAGTGTAGACATGCACCTACACCATATAGATACTCATTTTCATCCTTTAGATGCTTGTCTACATCATGAAAATGTTCATCTACAATAGGAAATCTAACATCTAGGTTTTTCATTCTCTCAATGCTCTAAAACTAATTGGGTCATGCTTGTACGATTCACCACATGGCATTGCATGATTTGCCTAAACAACTACACACCTTCGATATTAATTCACCGCCATTACAAATATAATTTACCTGGGACCTATTGTGACCAAATATTTCACCCTAGAAGAATTTTTTTCAATCTTCTTTTAGATTTGGGAAACATGGGAACATTCTAGGTATGTGGGTGTAACTATATTGGAAATGAGCCTCTAGATTTAAGGGTTAGCTCCCTGAATGTAACCTAAAATACTATTATCTATGCTAACTAGTTACTTATGGGGAAAAGAGTTATAAATTACATGAAATAAACCTATTATAAAAGGGTGATGAACTAAGATGTCTTCCACAAGACTATCATACTCTATCACAAAGAGACAAGACATACAACACTAGTCTAAGATTCCTAGAATGCACTAGCATTAGTGTTTCGATATGAAGGTGAGATGCACAAAGAATTTCCAAGGTAAATAAGACCATAGATTAGTTACAGATACTAAGGTTCATTATACACTTAAGATATATTTATACACTTGAATACACTTCATATGACCTACTAGGCCGAAATCACTTGCATCAAGAATGGAAGGATCGAGATAAAGCAAGGATAGATGAATATCTCTTACCTATTCACTATACATCTCTTCACACACTTTGACAAACTAATATATGAATTCAAAATAGATTACATTTATTATTCTAAGGAAAATTACAATGTCAAAACTAGTAGGGCTTCATCATACATGGTGTGGTATTAGATTATAAAGGCCAAAATGGTAGCTACTTATAGAACTTTACAAAGGAGAAAAGAAAGAAGTTCAAGAGTCACTAGAACACATGTCCATGCATGAGAATCATTTATGTTGTAGGTGAAACTAAGTGTGAAATAGACCATGAGTGCCTCTTAATACAAATGTCCATATAAATCATGATAAATTTTCTAAAATGGTGCAGAGATTCTTCTTCTAGCCTTTGTGAAACTATTTTCATCATAGATCATCTCTTGGGCACTTAAAATTCAATTAGGAGAGTCAAAACATATACTATGATAGTCATAGACATTTTATCAGTTGTTAACTATCTTTTATACACTTTTATTTATCATCTAGAATCATTCATTAGTATTACAAACCCTAATTTTTTACATTCGGTAGTCACTGTTTATCTCAGACCTTGATTGTGCTTTCATGGCAATGTATGAGTCTGAAGAGCTTGCTTCATCATATAATCCTTGGTCTTTTATGGATACCTATGTGGTATTCCTTACCATATTTATCAGTCTATTTTATAATTTTATCTATCATCATTTAAACATGTAGCCCATATTATTATCTGGAGTCTAGTTAAATCTACTGAATCAACCTCACCTGGAGTCTCTTTGCTTAGACCTTTAACACTGGTCATTGATTATTGATTTGAGGTATTGATATTATGACATTTAGTAGCATTAAATTCATTTTTGTCTCCTCTACTTTGTTTACCCACTTGCACCATTGGATCTAGATGTAAAATTAAACATGAGTCATAGATTATGATCTGGTTGCTTAAACATGATTTGATCCCAGGATTCATTGACATTTTGAATTTATTCACACCATCGATCTACTTTTACATGATAAAATACACAACATAGATATTTGGGACCCACTGATACTATTAGATCATTTGCTTCATTTATCTTGGTGTATTATGGAACACTAACCGTTGGATCTATCTCCATTTGAACCCAAACGGTTATTTACCATGGCTGAAATTTGACATCTGCACTCCCATCATTTGACATTTACACAACTGTTAATGATGTCTATGGGACCATCACTTTTTAAACCCCAAAGGTTTTCTACCTGAGCTCATTTTTACATTTTCATGAACATCATACTCTGCTAGATTAACTTTTCTAAAATAATTCAATTCTATCAGAGCTTTTATTATAGGTAATTTCCTTGAGCTCTTTGTCCTTGGGGCAATTTCTCCACAAGAATGATGGCTTCAGAATTTTTGCATCACCTAATTTTATCATAATAATATAGGTTGTCAAGCTTTATGTTTCAAATATTTTTTTTGAAATAATTTGTCTTTAGCCTTTGTATAGGACAATTTGTTCGAGATAATTTTGTCTTTGGGAAAATTGCTTAGACAATTTTCTTGAAAGAAATAGTACTTTGGGAATTCTGTAACGGGAATTTTTTTCAAACTATTTTTATCAGACACTTTATCTAAAAAAATTAAGCCTTTGTTTGGACTTATGTTTTGGATATTTTTCTTAAAATAATATGTCCTTAGATTTTTGTATTGGATAATTTGTCCAAAAGAAATTAGACTTGGCTCTTTTGCTATGAACAAAATTTTTGAAAGAAACAAACCTTCATAATTTTTGCATCAGAATATTTTTATTAAACACTTTATCTGAAAGAATTATCTTCAGTGGGACTTATGTTTTAGAATTTTTTTTTGAAATAATATGGTCTTCAATATTTTTATTTGGATAAAATGTCTAATGAGCCCCCAACACTTAGCCAAAAACTTGAAAGAATTATGGACTTGCTCTATCAACTGTTGCTTGATCTTTTGAAGGCTTCGATGAACTTTTAAGGCCTATGTAAACCTATTTCATGCTTTGAATGATTAAACATTGTGAAAACCTACCACTTTCATATATGACTCTAAAATTACCCAAGATATCAAATGACACAAGAACTAAACTAGACAATGACCAAAACTATAACGGCAGGCATATGAAATGACATCATAAAAACTACAACATACCTTATGACATTATAATCAGCCTCTATTTAAGATTTTAACTATAGGGGGGTTGATCCATTTTAACTTTTGGTAAAAATGGTCAAAATTCTTGGTAATTTCCCAAGGGTGGCATGCTTGTTATGCCATGACCAATTGCCTAATCCTATCCATTGGGATATGGAGTCACATGTCTAGTAGGTTTGACACATAAATGCCTAAAATGACACACCAAAAATTAGAAAAATAAAAATATGCAAAGTAGAAACAAACATATGTTCAACTGAAACACTTAGGGAACACAACACACATAATATAAACAAAACACACACCTAATTTACTATTTATAAAACTAAACTTTTACCCCTCAACAGCAAGGTTTTAAATGTATCTCATTCACAGGGATAGGAAGCTCTTCCCCCTTCATACTTGTTAATTGGAAAGAATTTTTTTTCTTGCACTTGATGATGACATATGGTCTACTCCATAGGGTATCAAATTTGGTATGCCTCCCTAGTTTTACTCCATCTTCATCCCATTTCAACACTATATCGCCTTCCTAAAATGTTCTTGGAGTTGTCTTCTTATCAAAAGACCTCTTCATTAGCACTTGGTGATGTTCCATAGCTTGATTAGCCTTCTCTCTAGTTTCCTACAAATCCATTAATTATGTTAACCTCACCTTTATTGGAGTGTTTTCTATAAAATTTAATTGATGTGCCAATTCTAAGGTAGGTAGTTTTTGAGAGATAGACAACTTGGCCTCTCTTCCATAGACAAGCACAAAAAGATAATTCCATGTTGACCTCTTGGGAGTTATCTTATCATTCCACAAGGCTATCTTCAGTTTGGTGTGCCAAGCCCTATGATTATGTTCCAAGGTTATCTTAATAATTTTGATCATATTCTTGTTAGTTGACTTAGCCAACCCATTGCCTTGAGGATAATAGTTAGATGAGTACTCAGAAATATTCCATTACTATTTTTGCAATTAGCTATCTTAGCACCCATAAAATTAAGAGCATTATCTAAAATAATAGGAGTGTCAAACCTTATTATGATGCTCTCATAGAACTCTAAGATAAAATTTTCATTAGATTCCTTCAATGCTACTACCTCAACCCACCTTGTAAAGTAATAAATTTATGTGAGTCTCTATTTATGACCATCACTTGATGGGGGTTTATCATGCCAATGAAATCAAAACCCCATTGCATGAAAGGTTGATCAACTTGGATAAGCTTCAAAATAAGAGTTGCAAGATCTTGTCTTCCTAAAAATAAAGCACATTGTACATACCTTCTCACCCAAGCATGTTAGTGTTTGAAAATTCTAGGCCAATAATATCCTGCCCTCATGATATTAGCAGTTGTGGTTCTTGGAGAGAAATAACCACCTATTATCCCATCATAGAACTTCTAAAGCAACACTCTAAAATGATCATTATCAATACATCTCAATAGCACACCATTAATGTCTCTTCTAAAGAGCACACCATTCACAAGAAAAAATGGAATAGATTGCAATCTAAAATATCTCCTTTGTGATCTACTCATACTATTAGGATACTCACCATTTTGAATAAATCTGATCACATCTTATATCCAACTCTATATACACAAGGAACCGGTTGGTTGGGAGCAATGACGATTGACTAGAACCTATTCTTTTGAGTCATAAAAATATGAATCTAAGTGTTTCCAAATGCCTTTACCTCTTAATAATTTTTTTACTTTGATATTAACATCATGTTCCATTACCTTAGTGATCCACCCTACTCTCTTCTCACTAAGGCCTCTATTCAAAATAAAATCCTTGGTACTAGAATGAGAAACCATAACATGAATTTTAATATTTGAAACCAAATGCATAAACTTATTTAATCTCCTTACAATAGTAAGGACTTGTTTCTCCACAAAGGTGTGCTTGACTTCATAATCTTCTAAACCTTGACTAAAGAATGCAATAGGTTAGTCCACACCCCCATCATGATTTTGCATTAACAAGGCTAAGATAATATCAAGGTTAGAAAATGAATAAAACATGAAGTATTTATAAAAGTTAGGATTCACAAGAGTATGAGCTTGTGTAATTACTTTCTTAATGGATTAAAAACTGTTTTTACCTTCCTTAGTTTAGGAATAGACCTGGTTCTTCCTGAGCATAACTATGATAGGTTTCACCAAAGATGCAAAACCAGGTATGAACCTCCTTACAAAATTTATCTTGCCTAAGAAAATTTTAAGATATTTCTTATGTAATGGTAATGATAGGCTAAGAATAGCCTCTATCCTTTTAGGGTCAATATACAAACCATCTTTGGAAACAATGTGTCCTAAGAGCTTACCTTCATGGACAACAAAGATTCATTTCTTTGGATTAAGAGATACTCCATACTGCTTGCATTTTTCAAACACTTGTCTCAAGTGTTGCATATATTCATTAGCATATTTATAAAACACTATTATATCATATAGATAAACCAATAACATCTCATTAATCAAACCTTTGAAGGCTATGTCCATTGCTCTTTGAAAGGTAACACCATCATTTGACAAACTAAATGGCATCTTCTTATAGGCAAAAGTCTCCCATTTAGAGGTAAATTTTATCTTAAATTGGTCATCTTTATTGACTCAAATATGATTATAATCTGAGTATCCATCTGGAAGAGATAAATGTTGAGAACCTAAAATAATCTACAAAATATGCTCCATTGAGGGTAAAAGATAATGATCTTTGACTGACACACTATTAAGATCTCTAAAGTACACACAAAGTCTTATCTCCCAATTATTTTTTCTAATAAGCACAAGGTTAGCTACCCATGTTGAATGCTTGATAGGAAATATTATTTTAGATTCAAGGAGTTTGGTGAGCTCTAACCTCATGAGTTTTTCAACCTTAGGATTAATGGGTCTTTATTTCTGTCTGACTGGTTTAAATCCAAGTTCTAACTCAATAGTATGGTGTGCTAGGCTAGGATCAAATCCTTTCAGGTCCTTATACACCCAAGTAAAGATATCATGAAAATATCTACACAAATAAATTAATATTTGATTTTCTAAAGAACATACCTTACCTAGATTAAGGAATTTATCTTTGAAGATCAATACTCTTTCATAGTTCTCCTCTTTTGTAGACATACTCACTTTTTCCTTCTTCTTCTGATCATTTTCATTGAAGATACTTCTAAGGTAACTAGACCCTTATGTATCTTATTCATCTTTAGTTGCACAATATGATCACCCCATTGTTCCTGGAGTCTTTTTCTATTCCTTGAGGAGAACTCAGCTTCATTTTAAAAGAAGCATGCAATGTGTTTTTCACTACCAAACACTTGACAAAACATGTCATTATTAGGTATAGAATGGCTTACAATGATATTAATGTGGGATTACTTCCCCTCTTCTTTTATGGTAGTTAGAGTATCAAATTGAGCTCCTATGGTGGCTAGTCTATTAGCATGATTATTCTACTCCTTTGGGATTGATTATATGTTGAATTCATTGAATTCTTCAAGAAAATCCCATTCCTTATGCTTATATGAATTGAGAAAAGGTTTCTTGGCATCAACTACATTCCTAACCTAATGCACAACCAATTCACTATCTCTATATACTTACAAGTTCTTGATTCCTTTCCTCCTTGCCCATTGAAGGCCATGAATAAAATAGTCATACTCTGTCACATGACAAGTAAAAATAAAATGAAATAAATATGAAGCATAATATTTCTATTTAGATGGAGAGACAAGCATAACACCATATCCTACACCAATTTTAATTTTTGAACCATCAAAAAACATTTTCCACATCTCATCTTCTTCACCCTCTTCTTTGGAAAGTAGAGGTGTTGGTATTCCTTCTTCATGTATATAATATACTCCTAGATAAGTTTCCTCCATGAGAGCATAAGGATCATGCTCATAAGTTTTATTAACATATTCATCAAGGAATAAATCTACAATTCCTTAAATTTTAGAGGAAGTGCCATCATCTACAATAGAATCCTTTTCTTCATGAACAACATAATTCAAATTAGAAATTGTCTCAATGTAAGATTCTATATGAAACCTTGCAAGAGGTTGTGTCTTGACTATCATCATGGCCCCATACCTTATTATAAATGAAAATAAAAACCATTTAAATGAGAGATAGCCACAAATCTTGGCTATGAAGTCCATTGATAGGCATATTACAAAGTGGGCTAGAAGATCAACAACAACTATGTCTTACAAGATAGGAAAACTAGGACAATTGTGTAAAAAAACCTTCAAGACTTTTATCATTCTTACTATCTTGTAAGGTGTACCATATATTTGGATAATTTTTTTACTATGATTCTCTTACTTTATACCCAATTTATCAGCTACCACCTTGGGCATGACTGAAGTTGAAGTTCCACTTTCAAATATGCAGTTATGGACTAGCTTGTCACCCACTATGAGATTGAGATAGAAAGGAGGAGGTTTCTCAACTCTAGTGGATGGTTAAAAAATGGTACTAGGGACACTTTAAAGGAAAATATGACTTTGAATTTGATTTTAAGGAGGGACACTATTAGGGATAGAAGATAACTATTTTTGTAGGAGTTCTTTTTGACCAGGTATATGTAAAACATCCCAAAGGGAAATGGATGTTTTATTACTCTTTAATGAATCTAAATTGTTTAAAGAATCCATACATAATTTATCTTGAATTCTTGGAGGTAATGAAGTGCTTCAAACCTAAGGATTTGGAGTACCTTGAATAATTCTTCCAACTTTCTAGTTTAGAAGATGTGCAAAGTTATTTGAGGCTACTATACCTATAGCCATACCTTGTTACTTTGTATGAGGACAGAATGAGCCTATAGGAAAATTACTATCACCACATAAATCCTTTCTCTTGGCTCTAGTTTTTTCTATAACTGAGGTTCCTTGGTTAAGCATACAATTGTCATTAACTAGGAAGTTGGTGAAGATCTCTTCCTGATGCTATCCACATTCACTTGTTTACATCATCACTCAATCTTCAGATCATAAGAGGGGGTAACCTCTCCTTGAGAAAGAAGAGCCTACTCTCTACCTTTATTATCATCCATAAATTGTCCTTTCTACCAATTCTCACCTTGCACCAAGTTATTATACATAGGTACCATATCTCTTGCATTGGTGGTAGAGCTACGATTGTACACATTAGTAGGCCTATTGGGATTAAGTTGTCATGGGCTTCTTACTCTTCCATATTGTTATTTATAGGGTTAAGGATTCTAAGGATTATAACAAGTACCTTATTGTATATTAGCTTACCTATTTTGAGCATCTAAGGCTAGGAACTTTGCTTTTCAATCAACATTATTTTTTTCCTACCTAGGAACAACCTTAGTTTTGGTATTAACATTAGTAACTTGGGATACATTTGGAGTATTATCATAAGTATGAGAAAATGGAGGCATAGACACTTAGGTGGTAACCTTCCAGATTGGATGAGATTATTTTTAGCTTTGATAGCAATCTCATATGCTTCAGAGAGGGTGGAACCACCCATGGACTAAAGCATGATAGTAATTTTAGTGCTAACATCTCTAAAATAGGTCAGGAACACAAAGCAAGGAGGTGGCCTCACAGGAGGAGGAAGTCTATTCTAAGTCTCTTATAAATTTTCATTAAAATCATGTTGTATTTCTTTAGATCCTCTTTTGATCATGTCAAGTTGGTGTATGAGAGAGGCATGGTTACCTTATTTATAAATATTGAGGTTAATAACTCTCCAAATTCATCCCATGTCATGATGCATCCACCTTCTAAACTCCTATACCAATCAAGATCGTTACCTCTAAGGGACATGGCAAGGAGTGTAATAATAATGTTCTCTTGAGTGATATTGTGGAAGCTAAAAAAGTTAGAGACATATCTAATGTGCTCACTAGGTGTAACATAACTCTCACCATTGAATAAGGGCACACCTTTTGTGGCATTAGGAGGAATGGAATCATATGCCTGAAGGTGAATTGGATTTTTTGTATTGAATTTAAGGAAAGTGTGAAGTATAGTCATTTATTCTTCAATATCTTCAACTTTTTCACTCTCTTGACTTCCCTTGCTAGCAAAATCCTTTTGATCTTCAAAGTGCAAATTAGGAGGAGGACATTGAACTTTGAGGGGAAGTTTAGTTTGAAATAGTGGGTCAATAGGATTGATAACTCATATAAATAATGACCTAGTGAGAACCATGAATTATGAGAGCAATTTTATAATAGTACAATGGCCTCAAACTATATTTGTATTGATGGAGTTATCAAATGCTAAGTAGTGTACCAGTTTAGTGATGTTGTCAAGACTAACATTCACCTTGATAAGTTAGTCCCATCGGGTGTGCCAAAACTATTGTCACCAAATCTTGCACCCTAGAAGAAATTGTTCAAGCTTATTCCATATTTGGACAACATGGGAACATTTATAGGTATGTGGGTGTAACTATATTGGAAATGAGCCTCTATATTTGAGGGCAAGCTCCCTAAATGTATCTTGAAATTCTCTTATCTATTATAATTAGATATGTATGGGGAAAAGAGTTAGAAATTGCATGAAATAAACCTATTCTAAAATGATGATGCACCAAGATGTCTTCTACAAGACTATCATACTCTATCACAAAGATACAAGACATACAACACTAATCTAAGAGTCCTAGAATGCACTAGCATTAGTGTTTCAATATGAAGGTGAGATACACAAAGACTTTCCAAGGCAAATAAAACCATAGATCAATTGTAGATACTAAGGCTCATTATACACTTAAGAAGGATTCATACACTTGACTACACTTCATATGACCTGCTAGGTTAAAATCACTTGTATCAAGCATGGAAGGATTAAGAGAAAGCAAGGATAAATGAATATCTCTTACCTATTCACTATACATCTCTTCACACACTTTGAAAAACTAATATATGAATTCAAAATAGATTAAATTTATTATTCTAAGGAAAATTACAATGTCAAAACTAGTAGGGCTTCATTATACATGGTGTGGTATTAGATTATAAAAGCCAAAATGATAGCTACTTATACAACTTTAGAGAGGAGAAAAGAAAGAAGTTCAAGAGTCACTGGAACACATGTCTAGGCATGATAACTAGTTACATTGTATGTGAAACTGAGTGTGAAATAGACCATGAATTCCTCTTAAGACAAATGTTCATATAAATCATGATAAATTCTCCAAAATAGTGCAAAGATTCTTTAGCTAGCCTTTGTGAAACTATTTTCATCATGGATCATCTCTTGAGCACTTGAAACTGAATGAGGAGAGTCGACACATATGTTATGACAATCATAGACATTTTCTTAGTTGTTAACTATCTTTTAGACACTTGTATTTATCATCTAAAATAATTCATTAATCTTCCAAACCCTAATTCTTTACATTTGGTAGTCACTATTTATCTTGAACCTCGACTATGCTTTCATGGTAGTGTATGAGTCCGAAGAGCTTGCTTCATCATAGAATCCTTGGTCTTTTATGGATGCCTATGTGTCATTCCTTTCTATGTTGCTCACTCTATTTTATAATTTTCTCTATCATCATTTAAACATGTAGTCCATCTTGTTATCTAGAGTCCAATCAAATTTACCCAGTTAACCTCACCTAGAGCCTCTTTACTTTAACCTTCAATGTTGGTCATTTATTATTGATCCAAGGTCCCAAGATTATGAGATTTGGTAGAATTACATTCATTCTAGGCTCTTTTGGCTTATTGACCCACTTGCACCATTGTATCTATATGTACAATTGAACATGAGTTGTAAATTGTAATCCAATTACTTGAACATGATTTGATCCCAATATTCATTGACATTTTGACTTTGTTCGCACCATCAATCTATTTTGCATAATCAAATGTGCACCATAGATCTTTGGGACCCACTGATACTATCATATCATCCAATCCATTGATCTTACTATATTATAGAATTATAACCATTGGATCTAGCTGGATTTGAACCTAAATGGCTATTTATCATGGCTAAAATTTGACATCTGCACTCCCATCATTTGATGTCTACACAGTCGTCAATGACATCTACAAGACCGTCAATTTTTAAACCCCAAAGGTTTTCTTCCTAAACTCATTTTGATGTTTTTTCAAATTGTATATTCCACTATATCAGCTTTCCTAAAATAATTCAATTCTATTAGAGATTTTATTGTGGGTAATTTCCTCGAGCTCTTTGTCTTCGGGATAATTTCTCTACGATAATGATGGCTTCAAAATTTTAGCATCATCAAATTTTCCCACAATAATATGGGTCATCAAGCTTTAAGTTTTAGACATTTTATCTGAAAGAATATGTCTTTAGCCTTTTGTATCAGATAATTTGTCCAAGAGAATTTAGTCTTCAAGAAAATTGCTCGAATAATTTTCTTGAAAGAAATAGTACTTTGGGAACTTTGTAGCGGGAATTTGTTTCAGACTATTTTTCTCGAACATTTTATCTAAAATAATTTCACCTTTGTCAAGATTTATGTTTTAGACATTTTTTCTAAAATAATATTTCCTTATCTTTTTGTATCAAATAATTTGTCTAAAATAAATTAGACTTGGCTCTTTTGCTACAGATAAAATGTCTAAAAGAAACAAAACTTCAAAAAAATTGCATCAAACTATTTTTATCGAACACTTTATTTTAAAGAATTATCTTCAATGGGACTTATGTTTTATATTTTTTTCAAAAGAATATGGTCTTCAGGATTTTAATTTAGACAAAAATTTTGATGAGTCCCCAACACTTAGCCAAAAACTTGAAAGAATTCTAGACTTACTCTATCAAACACCACTTGATCTTGTGAAAGCTCTGATGAACTTTTAAGGCTTGTACAAATGTGTTCCATGCTCTGCCTACTTTAACAGTTTAAAACCTTGCCACTTTCATATATGACTTTAAAATGACCCCAAGATATCAAAGGATAGAAAAACTAATCTAGATAATGACCAAAACTGGAATCGCATATGAAATAACATTAGATGAACTAAAACACACCCTATGACATTATAATCATCCTCTATTTAAGATTTTAACTATAGGGGGGGTTGATCCATTTTAACTTGTGGTAAAAATGGTCAATAGGTACCTCTAAATATTTTTTAATATAGCTCACTAAAATTAACCCTACACCTCTTTGAAGTAGATATTTTTATTGTGTTTTGTGCTCAATCCCAACGTGCATGCCATACCTTGATTAATGCCTCTATATATACATACATTAAATTATATTATTTATGATCATTTTTTGGCAAGGAAAAACGTGTATCATGATTTTACAAATCAATTTTAATGCACAATCCCATCTCAAGTTTTGATAGTCTTGACGAATAGACAGTTTATCAAATTTAATCCAGTGTTTTGTTTATGTCATTGCCAATGTGTCCTCTATTGGTAGGGTCATGCCACATGTATTTTTCTTGTTCTTCCATTTCTCAGATGGGGTTTAATAAATGTTGACTATTCCTTCAACCATAATGAAGTAGGATTTTTACACATGGTGTCATCCTACTTACATGGAGCTCTAATTTTTTGTTGAAGTACACAAACTACCTTAGGTGTATAGAATAGTGGGATGTTACCACATGGAAATATACTAATAACCTAGAGACTTGGGGGATTTTGGATTTACACAAACATCCTTGGGATAGAAATTTGTTGGGATGGTACCACATGGTAGCATCCTACTAATCTACTCACCCATGTGGTTTTTCTATGTACAGAGTCATCTATAATAGTGGGTTATCAAGATCATTCCATGTGGCAACTTCCCACTAATCCACTTGCCCAGAGGACTTTGTTGAGTTTGAGGGTCTTGGGCAAATCCTTTTAAATTGCTTAACTTTCATAAAATGGTGGAAAGATGCCACATGGCTCTAAGAAACTTCTAAATAAATTGACTAAGTCTCAACCATTTTTTGATCGAGTCAAGGCCACTATGAGTTATGGGATATCACCACATGGTGTTGGGATCAATTAAGACACCTACAGGTAAAATAAAAAAGAAACACAGTTAGTAAATTTTATATTCAAAAACCAATGGTTAAGAAATTCAAATGAAAATGGTGAAGGCAAAAGTTGAAAAAATGACTAAGTATAGGATAAAAATTGCATGATTAATTAGTCATTTGCTCGATCCTAAAGCCAATTCAGTTCATTTTATATAAAAGTGACTAAGTAAAAGAATAAGTCTGTATGAACACTTAGTCACTTTAAATGAAAATAAATCATAAATGGATTAAATTTCTTAGAAAAAGGGATAGAAAACTCTGAAATGGTTAGATAATTTGCATAAATCTAAGGCAAAATGATCTAAAAAAGAATCTTTAAATGTGTTTCAAAACACAAGTATGAAGATAGACCAAAATTTAATAGAATCATATAAATTCAGATTTTTAAATCAATGTAGTCCTAGATGTGATTTCTATGCCAAGTGTTTATGATGTGAATTTATTATTATTCAAGCTTGGCTAAAAAGATGAAGCACATTTAAATTATTAATCTCCACATCTAGTAAAAAATGTACTCCCAATATGACAATTCAAACAAACAAAAGTACCAAACTCATTCAATCCATAAGAACAAACTCCATAGAAAAAAGAGGGTCCCTATTTTCAAACTGAAAATGGGGTGTGTTATACAAACAACAAATGGTAAATCCTGCTAGGAAATACTCCTGAATATTTCAAGAATCTAAAATCTTTATTTTTTTAAGAAGAAAAATCATTAGCTTCAATAAACTACTTAGAATTAAATCCATAATTCAAAGATACTAAAGTCTACCTCAATTTGTGACATACTAAGCTACAATACTACCAAAGACCATCAGTGTGTGTGATCAAGTGATTAATTCATTTTCTTTGCATTCACATGCAGTAATTTAGATTTGCATAAGACCATAAATATTAAATAAAAATAAATATTTTATAGTTTATCTTTGAAGGGAAGTGGTGTGGTCATTTCTCTACTACTAGCCCAGCATCTATAACTACAACAGAGATACCTTTGCTCCCTTCTAAAGGCCTTGATCTACTTCCAACCAAGATGGAAAGCCTATGGTGGATGCTGACAAGATCACCCTTTCAAGGAATATTTTTTTATTTTACAATAGAGTAAAGCTTCCTTTGAATGGATAATTTGCATTTTCATCATTAGAGGGATGGGATCCAAGCCATAGATAAAAAGAAATAAATTATTTCTTGAAAACTCAAGGAAAATTAAAACTAAAGCAACACTACATTTTTCTTTATATATTTCATTAAGTATATTATATGCTTTTGAATAAGTCAATAATTTTTATAAATTCAAAATATTTTTTATGAATCATTGACCTTTGAAATTTTATATATGAACAAAGAAATCACAATAGTTAACACAAGATTTTCAATCAAAAATATAATTAGACTCCCTAAGTGTTGTCTATGTTACCTATGTAACAACATTTCACTTAATTTATTTGATTAACAGGGGAACCATAGGTAAAAAATAGGTGGGATAGACCCAATAATAAAACCAAAAAATAACCAATAGTAAACCTACACTAACAACAAGGGATATGAAGGAAAAGTAGGAAACAAAGTAAGGAAAGAAAAGAAGTTATTCACAGAGGTTTTCAATCAAATGTAATCTTGAATCAGATAGAAACTTGATTCTTTAGGATTTCGAGAAGGGAAAAATAAACATCTACTTGTGTCTACATTATCCTTTACATTCATTTACACTATCCCAAAGATATTTATCTATGTTATTTTCATGTAAATTAAGCAAATTAAGATTGTTAAATTCAATAATGTGTCCACATTTCATTTGTAGAAATCACTCAGGATAGGGTAAAGAAAATACCTCAACCCATGCATTGTATTGTGGTGAGGGATAGGGTTGGGTATCCATACATACTAGGCTAATTGGAAGATCCAACTTAAAATTATCATGTTCTTGATATTAATCAGTGGGTATACCCATGGTTGGCTACTCCTTGACCATAATGGATGCCATGGTAGCATCTTAATCTTCACCTTTATTGCCAAGGAGGAATGGGAATGGTTATTTCCATGTCAATAATCTCCTAACCTTGTCATCAATGGATGAAGTATGTGGATACCCAAGTTAGATTAGATCATTCTCAAATTACATCTCCATTGGTGTGACTTCTTCATTTAGGCTACTATGTTCATGACTTCCCATTTCCAACTTGACTACCTCTACTGTTGAGAGTAACATTTGAGTGTTATCAACTACTTTGCAGGTAAGGTTGAACTAAGAAGAGAGATCATAAATTTTAAACTATTCTAACTCATTTTCCTCAAAGGGATAGCCCCCTTCTTCTTACCTTTTTTATTCTTAGCACCAGTAGTCTAGCTTGATGTTATCTTCTTTAAGTTCATCCTTTTATAATGATGAGGGGGGATCCAAACAACTATCATAAATATGTCCATTATCTTTGACTAAATTTTCAAATGTATGAGTAGGAGCATCTAATAAAGATGCTTCAAATGTATAATATGCATCTTCCTCCTTTAGTTACTACAGTTCTTTTAATGGTTGTTTTAGTTGAGTGCAAGATTCTTCAAATTGTTATTCTTCATAATGTATGCATAGCTCTTCATTAATTTGATTTTTAGTTGCTAATTTACCTTCAAGATTTATTATTTCCTCATATTCAAAGTCATCATTTCCTCTTTTTTAGAATCTAAATAATTGATTAGGATTTAAAAATGGGATGTTCTTAGTGTGCATCATCAGCTCAACATTAGAAAAGTGGCTAGGTTCATAAACTACTAATGGTGTATCTGTGTATGTAGACTCATATCTTGGGTTATGCACCACCAAATTATCTTCCCATAAAAAAATTAGAAATTTATTATTAATATCACCTAAATATATTTACACTCTTATGATCCCCAAAAATAAAAATGGTGATGAAGCCAATGACTACAAAGTAACACAGTAGGCAGGGCAGATCATAGCTAAAAGGTAAAGATGGGAGTATTTTTCAGGCATTAAGCTAAGGTTTAGTGGGTCATAGGTAGGGACAAGGAGAAGGAAGTGAGCAAGTTAGCATTTAAGTATGAGATGAGGATGAAGGAGATCAGAATGGGGATGAAGGAGAACATAAAGGTAGAGCTGATCTTCAGTTCAGGTTGGTGGAGCATGGGTCAACTACAAGGGGTGGTAAGGAAAAAGGTTAGCATGATTCTCAAGTCCTAGATCAATCCATTTTTTTTCTCAAGCATATGGAAGTATATTTTTGTATTCATGGGGATAAATTAGGGCAAAATTAGCTAGTTGACAATTATGTTTTGCCAAAATAATGGCCTCCCTGAAGGAATGTGAAAATGGAGCCTCATCAGATAAAGAGAGGGTTTCAAAGGCTTAAGTATTTTTATCCTATGTTAACATTTAAAACCCTTTTCATACTTATGGTTCCTTCTAAAAAGATATAATCCTTAAGACTCAGCTGAGTCCTGACCCCATTTTGGTTCTAAAAAGTCAGGTCACTCCACAAATTCCCCTAGCAAAGGAACATGTTGAAGAGGTAGGTTTTTAGAAAGTGCTAGAATTAGACAAACCATAAATTTTGGATCTATAAATGGTGCATCTTGGTGATTTTCCCTTAATCTTTTCTAATACTTCTCTTACCCTAGATATTTTAGATTCAAAGCTTTCTAAGGTTCATTTGAATAGGGGTAGCAAATCATTGATTGGTAGATGTATTGAGAAATGACCATTATGGGTAGTGTTTCAGTAATGGGTAGAGGGTTCTTGGCTTTATTTTAATTATCCATCTATATATTTATTGTCCAATAAATTTTTTTTCTTCATTTTCAATTAGAGGAAGATAAAGACTTTATGTGGACAAATGGTCCCTGGTTTGTAAGGAATTAGGGGCTATTTTTTTCCATGGGATCCATTTTTTTATGTTGAATTTATAGTTATCTTGCAAGCCCCAGTTTGGGTTAGATTTTATAATCTACCCTTATCTTTTCAATATCTAGGTCTTTTCAATCAACTGGTAAGTAAATTGAGAGTCTTTGTGAAAATTGATGACTCCACTGAAGTTCATCAAAATTTTGTCAAGGTTTGCATTTTAATTGATTTATCCAAACCTTTGTTTCATTTTATTAAAATATCTTCCTCCCATGGAGTGTGGGTTCAATTTTTAAAATTTTAAGGTCTCCCATTTATATTCTTCAAATGTAATAAACTGGATCACAAGATGGTTTCTTTCTCGAAGAAGGATTTTAAAGGTTCCCAAGCTTTGATTGTTTAGAAATGGGTCAGAAAGATTGGCTTCTTGAATTGAGTTTTGGTTTTTATTTTGTTTGAGATAGATAAATTAAAATAATTTGAGAATACACCATCAAAAACCCTTTTTAAGGTTCAAAATTTTACATAAAAAAAGGTAATTCCAATGGTTGCTAAGGAAAGGTCTAGTTTGGATTCAGGACAGCTTTCTTTTAGTAAACTGGAAAAGATAGCAAATGTTTTGAAAGATGGAGTAGCTAATGTTGTAGTTGATTTTGTACCATAGTGTGTGGATAAGACTTCTCTAATTAAGTTTTTCTCCCTTGATAAGGAAAGATCAGAAGAGGAGGAATAAGGTTGGGAGGAAGAAGAGGAAGATCTTGTAAGCAAGGCAGTTTTATCAATCATTCAATCTGAAATCACATTTAAGACTCCCAAATTTGGTCAAAAAGGGAAAAGAGGATATAAATTAGAAGCAAAAAGGATACAGCTAGATTCTTATAATGCTATTGATGGAGGCACCCAATGGACCATAGAATCACTATTGTTAAACAGAGGTAGATGATTACAAGTAGCAAACTACTAATCTGAAGCTTGATATTGTGTGGTTTCCTATTTATGTTAAGTCTATTTTTTTATCTTATCCCTTTTTAAGTTTTTTTTGATAGGATTTTTGGATCATTAAGAATTTTCTATGATTTTAAAGGCTAATATTTATTTTTTTGTGGTCTTCTCTGTTTTAACAATTCTCAAAGTTTTAGGTAGTTTTAGTTCTTCTTTTATCTCAGGGACCGGGCCCCTAATATCACACAAAGATACTTAATCACTAAAACAATATGAAGCATCATGTCGATTATACACTAAATTAACTGAGTTATATATTTTAAAAGAGTAAGCAGGGCTCTCACTCATCATAAGGATGTTTAGTTGGGTGAAGGATTGGGATAATAATTCATTATGAGGTGTGTGTTCATCCATGGGATAACTTTTAGGCATGATACTCAAAGTATCTTCAGTATAAACTCCCTATGTTCTAAATAATAGGAAGGGTAGGCATTAAATCCTGGAGTCATTGATTATTTCTCTACATTGATAGCCTCTTGGTAGACCAACACTAATGATGTAATAGTAGATGGGTTCATCCTAATGAAAATTCAAGTTATAGGATCTAACACATTGAGATGTACTCCAATAGCTATATCCTCCACTTTTAGGAAATTATCCTTCAACCTAATGTATAGTTGATGGAATCTATGGTTAAATGCATTAGTTGGTTCATTAGGATCTTTAAAAGCTATGAAAATTTGATAAAATAAGATAGAATGGTCAATGGACACACTAAAATGTTTAAGGAACAAATTTTTAAAATATGGCCCAAGTGGTGATGCACCCTTCTGGTAGATCGAGATACCAATAATACATCATTTTATCTAACAAAAATGGAAATAGGAAAGAAGACACATCCTTATGTTAAACCTACCTTCTAATAGTGGCTTGTTTAAAACCCTGAATGTGTTCTTCAATAGTATTGACCTCACCATGGATATACTTCACATAGAATTTGTCATGAGAATGCCTTGGGATATTAACAGGAAAGAATGTCCACCTAGACAAGAAATGGCCATTAGTAGGCTCAAAATATTAGTCTTCTAGTATAAGAGCCTAGAAAACAACTAGGCAACTCCTCAAAATCAAAAAATAAGTCTGAAATAATCTAATTCAACCCTCCTCCTAGTGACAAATATGTTGGTCAGTGTGTTGACACAACCAAAAATAGGTGGGGTAGTTAATCCATGTCTCTCCTAAAAGGATACTTGCATGAAAAAATCTCCCCAAGGTCTTGGTTTGTAGGTCTTGGTAGGCAAGTAACCTAATTGGTTCATTGTGACCATTCCATTTCAAGGGGTTTTAGTGAGTATTTCAAACTAATCATATGCATTATAAATGTAGAGTTTATACCTTAAGGTAACTATGAATATGAACAATTGATTCAAAAGAAAATATTTATTGCTTACACGTTTAGCAATGCATAATTGAGCAATACACAAAAAAAAGAGCATGTAATCAAGTTTTAGTATTAGATTTAGATTGCAACTAAAAAATGAACTAATCTAATCCAATAAATTAATAAAATATAAAAAGAGGGAAGGGTAGGGGAAAGAGAATAATATCCCACTTTTTAATGGAGCCAATCAATTCCTCTTAAGTAGACAAATCCTCAAAGAAACTAGTCTTTAGTTGAGCCAGACCTAGCACAAGTCTAGTTAAAGGATAGTGCAAGTGTCTAAGGGAGATAAAAACAATACAAAAGAGGAAAATTGGGCCACAATATTTCATGTGTAGGCTAAGTCTATTAGTTTATAATGTTTTTATATAAATATGTTTCATTCAAGGGTCATTTAAGATTTATCCATTACTCAATTAGATTATAGATAGGGCTTCCAAAAAACCTTGACTCAAAAAAGACTAAATTAGAAAATAGGAAAATGCTAAAAACAAATGGGCATAATCTCTCTAATCCTAAAAATATCATCCCTAATTATAGCATAGAAGTCGATCTTAAATAGACACATAGGTCCAAGGAGTTTCAAATTTATCCCACTACTGGGGTAGTTACAAGAAATCATCAATGCAGTGGGTCTATTTGAGATCAATTGGAATGATTCCCACTTAATTCCATTAGGAAGATATCAAGGACCATGCTTGATTAAATTGGGAATGAATGCCTACAAGATAATTCATTTGATATTACATCAGGATTTCCAACCACCCATATCATGTGTCGTTAAAACCACACCTCTGATAATTAAAAGCCACATGTATTAGATATTTGTCTTTCATGCTCTACACTCGAGCCCAATGTGCATGTCATATCTTGATTAATGTCACCAACCAGAATTACATTAAATTCTACCATTTTTTATCATTTTTTGGTGAGGAACAACCTATAACTTGATTCTACAAATTGAATGCACAGTTCCATCTCAGTTTTTGATGGTCTTGATGACCAGATGAGCCATCAAATTTAATCTAGTGTCTTATTGACACCATCACCAGTGTGTCCTCTCTTGGAAAGGTCATGCCACATGTATTTTTTTCATTATTTCACTACTCAAATGAGGTTCAATATATGATAAGTGTTCATTCTACTATGGTGAAGTGATATTTCACCACATGGTGTCATCTCACTTAACCAAAGCTTTGATGTTCTACTAAAATGTACAGACCACCCTAGGTCTATGGAGTAATAGGATGTTTCCACATGGTAGCATCTCATTAACCTAGAGGCTTGGGGGCTTTTATATTTGCATAGACATCCCTAGGGTAGTAGGTCATTGGGATGGTGTCACATGATAGCATCCCACTAATCTACTTGCCTAAAGGGTCTTGATCTTTACAGATTTAGTTGGGTAGTGGGTTACCAAGATTATGCCATGTGGCAACATCTAGCTAATCCACTTTCCCAGAGGAATTTTTTGAGTTGGAGGCTCTAGATAAAATCCTTTTAAAATTTGTTTATCTTTTATAAAAATGGAAAGATACCACATGGCTATAGAAAACTTTTGAACAAATTGACTAAGTCCTAAAATCCTTTTTCAATCAGTTCAGGGCCGTCAGGAGCTATGGGAGATCACCACATAGTGTTGGGATTGATTTAAGCACCTATGGGCAATAACGCAAAGAAACATAGTCAACAAATTTTAAACTTAAAATCCAACAGTTAAGAAATTTAATAAGGCAAAATTCAAAAAATGACTAAGTATAGGATTAAAATTATGTGATGACTTAGTCATTTTCTCAATCCTAAAGTCAATTTAGTTAATTTTATGTAAAATTGACTGATTAAAGAATAAGTCTATATGAACACTTAGTAACTTTAAATTGAAATGAAGTAGAAATAGATTAAATTACTCAAAAAAAGAGGCAAAAAACTTTGAAATAGTTAGATAATTTACTTATATTTAAGGTAAAATGGTCTAAAAAGGAAGCTTTAAATGTGTTTCAAAATGTAAGCATGAATATAGATAAAGAATTAGTATAATTAATAGAATCATGTAAATTCATGTTTTTAAAACAATGTAGTCCTAGATGTGATTTCTATGCCAAGTGTTTATGATGTAATTATATTATTATTCAAGCTTGGCTAAAACAATGAATCACATTCAAATTTTGAATCTCCACATCTAGAAATAAGTGCACTCTCAATATGCCAATTCAAACAAACAAAACCATCAAACTCCATCAAGGCATAAGACCAGACTCCAGAGCAAAAAGAGGGTCCCTATTTTTAGACTGAAAATGGAGTGTGTTGTATAAGCAATAACAACTAAGTATCATGATCTCTTTAGTAATTTATATAATTA